>PVKN010003985.1:0-35056 GCA_004027915.1 Capromys pilorides
GGTGGGTGTTCTGCTCTTGATTCTGAATCGCTAAGACTAAACAAAAAAAGGTCACAACTCCACATCAAGAGCAGATCAGGTACCCCAGGGAGGCTCTTGAATGTGTGGTTAAGTCAACCTTTCCCTAGGATCCCTGCAGAACTTCAATCTATTTGCCCAAAGCTTTAGTCCTGAACACACACCTCAATCCCCGAGCGAGCACAAGCATGTGTCACTCCCATGCTGAGGACCCCAGCAGAACCCATTACTGCCAGCATCTCCAGAGTTTCCCAGAAACAGCAGTGCAAACCCCACGAAGAGTTACAGGTCAGCCAGCATGCAAGCCTAGTTTGTAACTTTGTAAACATCTTTTACTACAGATAGATTTTTTTAAAATAATAAAGTCTGTTTATTATAACAATTAACAGAGCAGTGTTTGTCAGAATGCTTTTCAGTGGTGACCAAAAGGGTGCTTACTTCAGGCGCACAGATTTGAGAAACCATGCAACTTGAGCTAAATGAAACCAATCAGAGCCTCAGTAAATTGGTCTCAGCCACCCACAGGAAAAGTCCAGAATTCAGTTCAGCAGAGATAGAAGCTCAGTGCAGGGGTTAGCAAGGTGTAGATTTCTACTTCACTGGATTAGAATACACAACTCTCTGCAGGTGATGGTCTTGTGGATGTATGTCTAAGGTACTCCCCAACCCAGCCAGCCCATGTGTTAGGTTCAAATCTCACCAACATACTCAGGAGCAACTCTGTGAGGAACATTAGCACCATTGACTCTCAGGAGTTCCCTGACACTGCAGAGGAAGTGGAGACATAAGAAGAGGACCAAAGGCTGAGCCAGCAAAAAGAGAACAGTGCTAAGATATCTTTTGCTAAACACTACCTTTGACAGCATCAAGAGTTCAAGCTCTAGACTGGGACTGCAGCTCAGTAGTAGAGCCCTTGCTGCCATGTGGCAAGCCCTGGGCTTCATACCAGCACAAGAGGAAGGTGAGTATCTCAAGATCCTAGAGGGAGCAGAGCTGTCTAGGTTAGGGGGCATCAGCTTTCTAGCCTGGAGTATATCTTGCTTTGGTTAGAAAGTTGGACAAAGGCGTGAAGCCAGCTGTCCCAGTTCTTTAACAAACAGACAGAAATCTTGGTTTAGGTTCACCAGTGATTCAAATGTATCTGGCTATTTAACCAAACTTAGTTCTTGACTCCTTTTTCAGAAGTGGAAGTTGGTTATACCAACACGACATTCCTTAAAACCAGGTTTGATTTCCCAGGACAGCATCAGCTGGATGGGGACATTCTGAGCTTAGGGCAGCCCTTTGTGGTTTCTCTACAGTGCCTCCCAGGGCAACCATGGGAGTTTTCATCTCCCAGCAATATGAACCTGGGCGTCCAAGCAGAGTAGCAAGCTTGTTCTGATTGAGTGCACTCTGTCCTTCTGGGACATAGCAAGAGACAGCTGTCAGCCTATTCCCTGTGCAGACACAGTTTCAAAAATCCATGTTGTCAAAGTTTAGGACCTGGCTTGTCTGCATGAATCCTCCTAATTTCTGGGTGCTCCCTGGTGTTGTTGTGGCTATCCTTCCTGGCCAAGCCTGCCTGTGTCTCCTTTGCTAAATCCCTGTGGGATCAAACCACAGAAAGGAAAGAGAAGAAAAAACCTGTCTTTGGTCAGAGAAGCCCAGAAGGCCAAACATCTGCAAAAAGGGTGCGGTGGGAGCTGTCCAGGTCATCCCTGGAAGAACTCATTATAGAGCACAAGAAATTGCACAAGTCAGGAGCCCCCAGATCTAGGAAGCCTGGGATCTAGCAGAAACTCCTAGGCTCTAGATTTTGAGGGATTTCTAGTGAGCTGCTGTCTACCTTGTCTCTGGATCAGCCCTGCCACTTCGCTCAGCTCATTCCTGTGTTCTATCCAAGGGGCAGAAGAAAGGCACCAGACAGGGAGATGGCAGGACCCAGACAGATCCTGAAGATTCCCAGCTTTGGTTGCCATGACAGCTCTGCTATTCCATTGATCATGATGCTCAAAGCACTGACTTTCTCTGTTCCAGAGAGGCCAGGCTGCCTTCTGCCTGCAAACCTCAACACGGGACCATCTCCCCGAAAGGGGAACCTTTTCTGTCACCCCCCAGTCATGAGGGACTGTTTGGCCAGGCTTTGTCTCTACACTTCTGAGTCTTGGCTCACAAACTGACATTTAAAATATGTCAACAGTGCCTTAGACAAGTCACCTAGGCCAGGAGGATTGAACACAGCTGCTGAAAATAGCCACTGATCTCACCCTTCTGTCCTAGGGTCTTTGCTTCAGTCCTGACATGTCTCATGGGGGAGAAAAAAAAACTCACAAGCAAGTGCATCTTATCTCCTCATGCAGCAGATGAGGCTGGAAAACTGCTTGTCCCTCCTGCCCCACAGGGCTCCCATACCCTCAGCTGGACTGTTAGTGCCCAACCAAAAGATCAGAACATAGTTCACTTCCTGGGAATGTCTGTCAGGGAAACAAATGCCTCCCTACACCAAGCAATGGCAGACCTGTATGTGGCCTGGCACTGGCTGATGCACAACACACTGCTGTCCAAGTACAGTTGGAGTTTCTGACAATTGAATGTGGGAGGCAAAAAAGTAGCCTACTTGACTTCTGCTGAGCCTCTCACAAGCTGCGGCACTAAGTGTTCGCACCTTGCAATCTAGTGTGGGTTTGGGGTGCACAGGATGTCCTGATTTGAGATCCTTTTGCAACATACTTTGTGAATTTTGTGACTTATATATATGGTCTTTTTCCTGACTGTTTAAAGACCCGTACTTAAATACTTTTCAAGTAAGTGTCCCGTGATGTAGGCAGTGCAGCCTTCAAGAATTTTGCACTGGGTCCAGTGGTTGTGTCGAGGTTCATATTCTCAAGTATCTAAAACTCAGTCTGCCAGGCACAGTCATCTAGCTGTCATCCTGTCCAAGGGCCGTTGCTCATTCTCTTTGGACCTGATCGTGGCTTCTAATTGAATATCAGCTCTGCTCTGGGCTTAGCATTCCAGGTTCATGTTTCATTTCACACCTGTAGGCACTTCTAAGGGATAACAATCCTCACTTTTGACCCTTTTCACATGAAGCTAGGTGTATTCTGTCATTGTGGGAGGTCCTAGCTGCCATGTCTCACATACATATATGATATGTGATAAAAGAAATAATAACAGAAGGATGAGTGGACAGTGTTAGGAGTACTGTAACCAGAACAGTTGTGGGTAACAGTGTCCATGTTCCCACTTCCACTCCATTTTGCAACCAGCTGTTTCAGTTCTCCATTAGCAAGGCTTTCTAGCTCCAAGATCCATCAGACATCCAAGCACATTGAGAGGAGGCACACTGCCTGGCAAGGAACAACCCAATGCTTGGAATCCCAGATCTTAGGAAAGGAATATTTATGCTTATCTTAGCATCCCTGGATTAGACAGCATGCTGGCTTTTCAATAGCCACACTTATTTCTTAGCAGTTTTACTAGGAGTGGTTTTATTCTCCCATTTGAAGGAAAGAAGACATCCCTCAGACTTTAGAGAAGATATATACCATATTCTATTTGCTTTAAACAATTCACAAATCAAGGTAATGGGCACATGACAATTTTCATATTTCTGCAAATTGTTTTGCACCTAGTACATTTGGTTTTAACAAACTATGACATTTACATTGGGACTTTTTTGCAATGTAAGAGGAATGTCAAGTAGAAAACCAAGAGTTCACTACAGGTGAGTAATGGTTATGCCCAGCACAATTCTGATACAGACTAAGCATTCCAGATTCCTGACTTTCAATCTATATATGTTCACAGTTTGGAAAAAGTAACCACAGGTCCAATTCTGCTCTTTAAGATAATTGCCACAACCTGGGCTACATAAATGTAGGCTATTTTCACATCACGCCTATTAAAGGATGCACACAAGATTCTCAGAGCACCAGCTGAAAGATGAGACTTCATCCTTCCTTAGTTGGATTCAGCCATCGGTCAATTCTTGACCTATGGAAGCTATGGGTTACTTCAGTTGTCAGAAAATCATCCCTAGCAATTTCTGGCCTTGGATTGCACAAAAGACAGCTTTCTCTTGCTAACCAGCAAAACACAACATAGAGATACACCACGGAATAAGCACGTTGGTTTGTAATCCCAACAGGCTAGACCGCAGAGGACATTCTCCTGCTCCCATTGCATGCTCAGGAACATTTCCTACAGGTTAAAGAAATGAGCCTAGCCGGTCTCTGTTAACATAGTTGGAGATATTACCAATATAGGTATGTTGTAGGAAGTCTGAGAACTCAACACTGATATGGCCTTGCTATTTAATCTGGTTATGGACTATATCTCAGGCCAATAAGAGGTTTATTGTGCTGGTTTAAAAATCTCATGTTTTACACCTGAAGCTAGACATTCAATTTCAGTTTCTTCAGGAGTGGCAAGCATTTCTGATTCATCAAAGCAAAAGCATAGAAAGGAGGAAAAAGGATTCTTCAAATGTCTGTGTGTTTTGGGCAACAGCACCAACCTGGGGCACATCCTTGGGTTACTTTCTCCAATATAAGGCAGAGAAAAATCTCAGTGTAGCCAGAGGAAATACCAGGGATCACCTGTAAATGCTCAGCCATGGATGAACTACCTAGTACAGTAGGCTGCCACTAAGGGCTCCAACCTCAGATTCAGTCTTGTAGCTCAAGGCTCTGGATGAGTGTTTTGACTGGAAGCACATTTGCTATCTTAAAACAGTCTCAGTAATGCCCCACTCTTTAGCAAGAACACAGAATTCCATCTATCTGAAGAGTACTCTTAGCAGACTCCTAAGTCTGCCTTCATTGCAAAGTGTGAAACTTACCCACTCCCTCAACGTGGTCAATTTGGGGTCGCTTAGAGTTTGGAAGCCCAGTTGTGCAAAGTGCAAGATCAACCTGAGCAGGAGTACTGTCAGTATGGTATAAGGATAATGCCAGGAGGTTCCATGCTTATTTTCCTAAAAAGCTTTGCCAGTTCTCTTCGGAAGTGTTCTAGTCCTTGCATCTCCCAAGAACCTTTTAAGGAATTCTCATTTTTGCCTTCATCTCAAGCATCAAATCTTCTGGACTTTGGTACACTTTGGCTCCCAACACCTGTCTTCCAGACAGCCCACACTCTAACCTCCAGAGTCAGCCATTGGGCTTTCTGGTGCAAACCCTCCCAACTTCCACTGAGATTCTTCAGCTCCCCAATATGGACTTATGGAAATTATCATGGGCTTCAGGTCCTCAGCTGCACTTTTCCGATCTCTACCTTGAGGACAGATCCATTGTACACTGTATTCCACAGTGTGGATGGATATTGTCAGCTAATCATGCAGATTATAGCATCCCCCATTAAATCTGCCTCTTGTGAACACTAATACACCACCTGAATACACAAGTTGAGCACCAGAAGACCTTCGCTGGAAGGCATCTCAAGCAGAGGCAAGATGTTGCACAGTGTACTCCCATTAGCAGAGAACTAGAAACCATGGTCAGAATCACTACACACAAATGACCCATAAGACAGTCAAGGTTCACCTAGGATTGGAAAGGACCAAGTAACCTGCCTCTTTCTAACTGCTTTAAAAGCCACAGCAGGACTTAAGATTCAAGGCAGCCTATGTGTTCAGCAAGTACAAATCCAACTGACTGCAAGGTGGGGCATTGCTGGAGGACTCCCTGCCCGTCATTCCTAGCCACTTGTCAGAGAAATTAGTGAGGCTAGTTGAAGCATAGGTCCATCTCTCACATCAGACTCAATTGGAGTTTGAGGGTTATAACCAATGCTCAGTCTCTAGATTAAGATCCAACATCACTAGATTAGTAAACTTCTCAGTTGAGAAGCTATACAGGCTGTCAGAATTTCATGATCTTAATTCTTTGCTGGTGACTAACCAGCAGGTGTTGTCTTCCACTGATAACCCCAGGCCACTATCACTCTCATCTGTGAGTTCCAGTTGGACATCCCATCTGTAGGACTTCTAGCTTGGACACGATCTATATTACCATATTGAAAACATTTGCACAAATTTATCAGAAAGAATGTCTCTGAAGCCCATTAAGCAATTCCAACATGATACTTCATCCTTTAGACCCCTACTTACTGCCAGCTATGGATCTAGATTAGGATCAAATTTTATTGCTCCAACATCAAACAATAGGTGTCCCAGAAAGTCACTTTTGCATGCAGAGGCTGAAGTCACTGCATATTTCAAGATAGGTCTAGTGGTTGATGAACCAGAGGACAACTTTTATGCAACCTTCATTATTATTGCCATATCAAGGAGACCCAGGTCAAATGACTGAAAGTCCACTTGAAGAGTACGTCACACAGAAAGGCTTCCAGTTCTTTGATATACAACCACATCCAGGGAGAGTGGCTCTATTGCATTGCCTGCAGCATCAGTAAGCTGACATCATAAGAGCATCACAGATGCCCTAAGATTCGGCACACTCTGCTGGTGATTTTATGCCATAATCAAGACTTTAGCCACCTAATCTGTTATAAGCAAGGAGGCCTGTGTGCAACAAGTATTCTAAGCTTGTTTCAAGAGTTAGAACATCAAGACTTCAATCCCAGAAGTCAAAGGGGCTATCTGCTCTCATAGTACTGGTAGGGTACTGAGAGGTGTCACCGCTTCCTTACCCCGTTCTCACTGGTTTCTACACATTGCACAAACAGACAGGGACCACTGATACCATCACTGCAGGGTCAACTGGGCAATTGAGGTCTTCAGGCTAATAGCACATACAAAGGACCAGCTCAAAAGTCTGAAGCAGAGGACTAAACATCCAGCACCTCGTATCTTGATCACCCAACCCAAGTGTGATCTAATATCCAACCTGAGAGTTTGAAACACCTGGGACAACTTTCACCACTCACATATGGCAAGCAATATGATCTCAGATGCACACACCTAGTGAAAAGGTAGTGACTATCAAGCATGGCAAGGGCACAATCGTGGCCTTCCTGAAAAACTCCACTGAGTTTGGGAACAGTGATGGTGTCAGTCCTTCCCGAAGCCAATCGGTCTGAGGTAGATGAAGTCATTGTAAACTCAAAGAATTAAACATTAACCAACACCCAACAGAAGCAGCTTCTTGAGTAATGGCAGCGGAGTGGGGACGCGAGCTGAGAGCTGCCGAGGCTGCCACCCACCTTCCTCCCCAGGGCTCGTCCTTCACTCCTTTGGGTCTCTCCTCTCCCCTTTCCCCTGCCCCTTGACCTGCTTCTGTGGAAGATTTTAACTCCAAACTTTCACGATGTCTTTGAGGTCTTGTTTTAACTTGCCCTTAACCACCCAGCAGAAAAGTTTAACCACGAGGCATAAAAAGTAAAGCTAGATTAGTATGCCGAGCTGTAAAAGGCTTAAATCAACAGCTTCTGACATTGCCAGTTCTGCTAATAACGCACCACAATTATGGAATGTTGAATTATGTACACAACTACTTTGGAAAAATTATGTATGCATCCTGTGCTCTAAATAACTATGATGACAACAATACACATTCTATCATTTATACAGAAAGTATTACTAGCACTACCAAGTTGTTTTGAAATTTTCTCAATAAAATAATTTTTAAAAACCAAGAGTACTTGGTGAAATGTGAAACAAATCAGCTGTCATGTGGGAATATGTTGAGAGAACATGGAATGAATGTTTGCTAGATAACTATGCTTATGTGTGGCCTATCCTGAACAACTTGGAGAAAGACTTTATTCAAAAACCATTTTTTGGAAATCATGTTCGGCATTTGCACAAGAGAATTCTAGAGTCTGAAGAACAAGTATTTGTTATGTATCATAGGTATTGGGAAGAATACAGCAAGGGTTCAGAGGATTCAGACGCATAGAATGGAGGATGCCAACATGAAGCTTAGTTTGGCTTCCTGTGTCCAGCCTGTGCTCAGTGACCATGCAGACTTGACCATAGGATAAGTCAATGTTATCATGCAACCCTAGAGCCACAACAGCCACCCAGTTTTCTTAAGACACCAAGGCACTGCTGTTGCTGTGGCACCTATCACTGCTGCATGGAGACTCTGCCTGCAAGGCCAGGAAGACCAAAGCACCCCAGCCCTGAGTGGCATGGTCTAGGGATTTTAAGATTCTTACTCTGGTCCATGACTCATCTATTGTGTATTTTCTAGCAAATGTTTGAATGTGCACAGTAGGGTAAGGGAACTCTTTGGAGCCCTTTTCAGGGCTCTTTACGTTGTACATTCTTGCAAGGCACCCTCTCCTGATTCTTTTCAAAGTTAACTGATAAAGTGAAAGTGCTTGAAGTCTGGAAAGAGTCAGCACTTATGATGGCAGGGTCACGATGATCTTCAGCCTCATCTTTAGTTCTTGAGTATACACACAATCCTCAAAGATATGCCCACTCTACTGAACAAAATGGCCAAGAGAGTGGTGCCAGATCATATTGTGGAGGTTAACATTAGAAGCCAAGCTTAATTCTTAGCTAAACCCACTTGCCAACACGTAAAGAGCATTCCAGCACCATAGAGAAGAGGCTAGCACGGGCTATGTGCTCTAATACTGGATGAGCCACGACATAAGGTGTCAGGCACCTTCCTCGTTCTGCAGGTGTCATCCCCACCAAAGTTCACAGGCCAAGCTGCTTCTCCCCAGCAGGAGCCCTGTGCAAGGGTTCATATGAGATTGACATCTTGTATTCTGGTCTTGCAGGCTCTGAGGCTTTCCATCCTCTCCCTGCTGTTATCTTTGGGTGGGGAACTGATACTAAGGGCCCTGAGAAAGCTCCCTAAGTGGCAACAAGCTGTAAACATTCCCAGTGATACCTTCTGATTAGCTGCCTGAGAAAATGCCTGAAGAGTGTCCTGGCTTGTCATTGAGAGAAAGGCAAGGGTGCCACAGGAGCTGTTGAAAACCCAGTCAGCGGAGGTCACCTCTCAGGAGTTATGTAGAGAACTGGCTCCAGGAGAAAGGCCGCTGCAGCATCGCATGTGCGGTCTTGCCAGGATGGCCTGGGGTTAATGGTGTGATAGACATACTCAACAGGGATGCGCTCAGGTACAGGTAAGTTCGTGATATATTAGAGGTGAGGAGGGGCACAGACAAGGCCACTGGGCAAAATTGTGCTCCATGTTCCAAAGCCACAACTTTGCCTACCACAATGATTTACAGCCCATCCACACAGCTTCCCTGCCACATGTGCCTTTAGAAACCACAACCTAAAGGATTGGTCAGGACAGGGATGGCTTAGTAAGAACAGGGCCAACTCTTCACTGGCCATGACTGTAGGATGTTCAGTCCTAGAGCTGAAGAAGCAAAATGAGTATTCAGGAAGACACTCTTAATAGCTAAGCTGATGACTAATGAATCTTAAACTTTAATAAAGGGACATAGACATCAAATTTCAGTTGTCTTAACCTTAAAGTGCCTGTTAAGAAAATGGCATTAGATCCCTTATACAAGAAATTCCAACACCCTGCATGGTTTCCTGATTCCATTCTTCCTTTGGCTTCAGTGAAATGGTCACTACTTTCAGTAGAGAGCATATTGTACCCTAAAGAACAAGCTGACTACATCAGTGAGTATCAGTGTGGTGCTCTGGAACCCAGCAATTTCACCCCCTGGGAATTTGTCCCATAATATTAGAAATGGTTCAGGACATACAGGTTAAAAGGTGTATTCAGGTGTTCAGAAGACCAAAACAAAAGAGCAGACTCCCTAATTAGGGGAGTGTGGTGCATTTCTTAAGGGTCATTACATAGCAGTGTAGTAACTTAAAATTTTAATGCACTGTAAATGCTTCAGATACTAAAGCCACCTGCTGGTGCTGTCTAGGAAACTCAATTTCTAGTTTCAAAAGGATAACAGAAAGATTTACCTGCAGAAAGTGGAAAAACTAAAAATGATGAGAGTGCAGCCTTTCATGAGGCAGAAGAGATAGAAGCCAAGTCTGATTCATCACACACCGTATCTTATCACTGCTCCCTGTCTCCCTTCTTGTACAATCCAGAGAAATGGTTTTGTCAACTATTTTGTAAATGCAAGTTTTTTAGTAGCTCTAGAAACATTTTTAAAAAAGAGGGAATTCCACCTCATTGCATTTTTTAAGTGTAAATGTTTTTTGCAGAGGTGAAATCATTCTCTGGTTACTTTTTGGTACAACAAGAAATAATGAGATATTGAATTATGACAGGCTTTGACTGTCTTGGGTGTCAGTTTAACATTCCAGAGATGGGGAGTAGTTTTATATCCTGCAATGCGAAGCATACTGAATGGCAAGTTGGCATTGCAGTCATTCATTTATTATGTCTTAGATACTTTAAATGACTTCTAATCCCATGTTTTTAGCAGAATTGTTTCCTAAAGAAAACTACTTCCTAACTATTGCCCTGTCAGAATCATGTGCACTCTGTAACATCTTTGGTAGTGGTAGCCTGGTTTGCCACATCTTGTTAATGAGCTGTGAAAGATCAAAAACGTGAGTGTATAATGTATATAATACAAAATTGTGAATTGGTGGGACTTAAGTAACATTTTGTCAGCATTTGTAGATACTGGTACTTAATCCTCTTACAGAAAATTTGCCCCTAAATTTGTAGCTGGAAAGTCATTGGAATAACTGAAAAATGATACGCGGCTTTTTTTGGTATGTGTGTTAAGAATTGTGTACAAACTAAACTGTATAGTGATCAACACAATCAATTAAAATCTCAAATATTGAAAAAAAAAAAAAAAAAAAACAGAATAATAGGCTAGGCTTACATCAGGCAGAGCTGAGTCCAGAGCAGGACTTCAAGATGCAAGGTAAAGGCTGATACCACTGTAAAACTGATGTGCTCTCAATTAAGACCTCATTTTAGTAATAACAGATCCAAAAGGCCAGGAGACAGGCGAGGCTAAAAGCCCTAGGGCCAGTCAGCTGGGTACAGCCTACCCTTACAGTTCACTCAATAGCAAAACTTTCCCAGTAAGCATGTAGGAAAGCTCTCCAAGATAGGCCATGTCTGAGGCTAAAGAAAAGCCAGGCCCAGAGAAGATGCACGATCCTTTGTTGACTGTGTATGTGTTTGACTATGCATAGCATGAACATGGAAATATTTTACCTTCCCATTAGCGGATACCCTGGCAGACCAGCCTAAGGCCCTGTATCCGTTTAAAGCATGTTAGGGGCTCACTAAGACATGAGTCACAAGGTTTCAGAAATGGATGCGTCTAAGTTCAGCCACTGCCCTGAGTGAGGAAGAGGGGCAGCAGATATCCTGTTACAAGACTGGACCCTCAGTCCCCAGCCACATACTATAGATACTAGAGTGACAAAATAGCCTTAAGTAGCTTTCCCCAGACCACACACAGTCCCTTTATACAAGATACTAGATACCAATCACCCTGCACACCACCCACAGGCCCAGGAACTGAAACTGCCCAGATCCCAGCTGACAACCAGGAGCCATGCGCTTGTACCATGTGACCTCAACTCCACAGCCCAGCTGATGTGGACACAGACGGCCACCTGGCACTGGAGCAGTTTCCTCCCTGGTTGGCTACTGACCCAGGAGTCTCGCATAGAGGCAGGTCTGGGGCCATGTTGGACATGCACTTGAATTAAGACAAAAACCAACAGAGGCAAAAGTTTAGCATAGAATAAAGCCCCAAGGCCTCAGAAGCCAAGACTTTAACTGCTTCACTTGTAAATGAACTGCACCTGCTCCCTCAATGTCCCTCCTAACTATACTTTCTCAAGAGGGTACCGACATTAAACACAGAAAAGCAAGCTCAGAAAACTGGTAAGCAAAGTCTGGGTCTTTGCTGTGACTTGGAAACTGTTAAAAACTGCCACCCAAGTAAAGAACTGACACCCTTAATTGACGACAGTGAGTGGCATGCGGCTCACAGAACTCAGCCTCAATGATCATGTGCCACAGATCATAAGGTTTGATTTAGAGGGCATTTGGTGTAGTGTGTAAGACACTTGAGTGTTTATGGAATGAGCCATCTGGCCAGTGCTACTGCTCAAGATCAGTTCCCTTTCAGTCTAGGCCCCCTTACCACACAAGGACCACCTATGGTTTATGGTGCACCCCATGGCTGCCATCCATGACCACCACTGACATACTGCACATAAGATCAAACACACTATTAGGTGCCTACTCTCTACATGGTACAAACTTCCTCATATATTTCTCTCTAAACTCATCTACTCAGACATCAGCAGATAGTCCCAGGACCTGTGTAAAGTCAGTGGATGCCATGGAAGTCTAAACACTAAGAAATCATCAGACCTGGGTACCCATACGCTGCCCTCCTATGCATCCTCTGTGGACTATGTGTGTTCATGCATATAGTTCATTTAGAAGAGCTGCCTCCCACTTGGTAGGTAGAGATGAATGACCTGGAGTCACTCAGCCACCACAGAAACATTTCCAGCCACAGAGCTGGGAGCCCCAGTTGGGTCCTCCAGGACAAAAGGGATTCCAGCTTTGGCCTGCATCAGGACTCTGGCATCTTCTTCTGAGAGGAAGACTGGAGGCTTAGGCAAGAGAGTGAGCTTGGGCTCCAGGTCCGCTCCCACACATTAACACAGTGTCATTGCTTCTGCACCCTGCTCCTCAGTCACCTGAGAGTTCACACAGGAAAGCAGTATTAGGTACGCAGTATATGCAGAAACCCAGTTCTGACCAGAAATTTCCTACTAAGAATGCAAAGAAAGATCTCAGGAGGTGAGGGGTGAGAGCGCTTGTCACACAGCAGGCACGGATGGTCCAGATAACAAGACCCAGTGTCTACACTGAGATTTAGCTCATAGCTTCACCCACATGAACAGCTTTGTCACAGGGCATCCCATAGTGCTCAATAAAAGGTTCCTGCGAGCTGTAAGAGAAAGTGACATTTCCAGGCAACCTTCATGATTTCTGATGACATTTCTTACTGAAAACATTCATTTGACACTCATCAATATACTAGTGGTGAGCTCTGGAACAAGTGAATTCCAAGGAATGACTGGATTTCAGGGGGAGGGGGGTCTTGGTGTTACCCTGTGTGCTGGGCTCATGGTTCCACAAAAGGAAGTTGTGAATATTTATCAGAAATGAGGCAGAGCAGGTTCCACATTTGGGGGGTTAGAGGGGTTCCCCCAAATGGGTTGTCACCAATGCCCCTCAATCTAGACACTTGTAATTAAGCAGGGCACAAGAATTGCTCATTTAGCAGACACCTATCATGCATGACTCTCTGAAGTTAAAAAAGACAATTTAGAACTCAGGCTCTGATGCAGTTAACTGAGTGTTTACAATAAACTGGGATGTTAGAAATTGGCTATTGTGCATTATAATTTTCTCAGAAATTGAAAACTTCATAGGTAGGAGCTGCAGTCCATGTTCCTAATAAGCCCATGCTTCATCCCACCGCCCTAGTTTGCTCATTTTATTGAAGTATCATTAAGTACAGCTGACTACCCAACTATCAAGAGCCCTTCCGCTAGATAGCTGCCTTATGTATAAAATAGATAAAATGTTTTCTACATCACCATCCCTCTTAAGGCCTCAGTAAATTCTAGGTGGAGCTCTCCACAATTCTGGATCTCAAGAGCAGTTTTAGCTTCCATGATGTAACTCTAACCATGCTGGGAAATTTCTGAGTTCAAGTTAGGTGGGGATCACACTAGGGTGGAAAAAAATCAGATAGCAGCAGACTCAGTTAAGAGACAGCTTTGATAGAGTCTGTTTAAATGTAGCATTGTATTTTAGCACTTTGAGTTCATCAGCTCCCCTTGGGTAGACACACACATCTCCTCTGAACAGGTAGGAAGAGCTGATTGGCAATGCTAGAAGCCAAAGAATATCCAGGGCTTCCAGTTCAGCTTGCAACATCTGTTTTTGTAAGCAGAGGTTTTCCTTAAAAAACTTAAATTGCTAGGATTAGGGAAATTTCCAGATCCCTTGCTTCTGTTGGAAAGAGGGGTCCATACTCTGGCAAGATGGGAGAGGATTTGCCTGACCAAAGGGCCTTGGGGATGAAGTGACCTCTGCTACCCATGCCACCTCCCATTGCTTCTTCCAAGCCTCACCTGGCCTGCATGCCACTTAACTATCTGGAATGCTTACATCCGAGAAGCACAAAATAAAGTTTAGCATTTATGCCAGGCACTGGGGCCAACAGGGTGATGGCAGGGGAAGGCAACAATGCATCCCTGGCTTTTAAAAGCTACACTTGATGACTAAGAGGCCATAGTGGCCTTATAAGGACATTCTGTTCAGTCCACCATCCTTTGAGATTGATTACTTCTAAGATCACCAAGATAGCTGAACCTTTGACTCAGTAAGATGGGAGTTTTAGCAAGACTTAAATCCGTAGTTGTATCTATGTTTACTTATACATAGAGATATGTTTAGTGTCTTCCCACTTAGAAAACTCTTCGCTTATAGACAATGTTTCAGTGCACACCTATTCCAAGTGTGGCTCTCATGACGAAACCCACTTGGTTTCCAGGGAACACTTTCCATGTAGATCGCTCTTTATTGCACATGCAGTGCTGGCATGAGAATTTGGATATACAGCCATGGCTGTGCTTCTCAACTATAATACTCAGTACTTGCAAGTGTGTGAGAATTTGGACACCAGAAATGAGGTCTGAATCAGTTTGCTTCCATTGTCAGTATCAGTTCAATCAAAAGGGGATTGCTTCACAGCATTTTCAATATGATTTAAGCCTCAGATTCCCCTCAAAGGAAAACCTAGAGAATTCTTTGGAATCACAGGGCATGCGGCACTGGCTTTTGCAAGGCCCTGACCAATGTGGGATTGAGAGGTGGAACCTGGCCTACTTTCAGGCAGTCGAGTGCATAAGACTCTTAGATGCCTGGGTTTACGAGTACAGACAACCCACCCAGACGCTTCCTTACAGCAGGAACCTGATGTTCCCTCAGTCTTCTCTTTACAATGGGTCCCCACTTCATTTGCTTAATGCGACTCAGCAGAGCTGGAGCGGCACTTGTTTCTGCCTTTGCTCACACTGCCAGCAAATGGGAAAGACTGAAACACACCCCGGTGATCCCAGCACCTCCCTGAACTTTTAGCCATATGGCAGAACTAGTTGCTTTCTACCCATCATTCCCACAAGTCAGCATTTTTAAACAAAAGATGCTGAGGAGGCTCAAATATCCTGCCCTCAAATCAAAGTCCTCCAATCATTGGACTGGAAGTCAGCTTCACCCCTATTTATTAGGAGCCCTCTACTCCATAAACTCCAGGACTCACATGGACAACACCCTACCCAACTCTAGCTTGAAGGAAAACTACAGCTTTGGAAGGACTAAGACTCAGGAAGAAGAGCATGGTGGGCCTGGGGGCCACGGGTTTGCCTAGACATCTATATTCCCACAGGATGGAAGGGGAGGTTGAGCAACAATTTCACCCCAAAAGGCTGAGGTCCTGGCTAGAATGAAGAGGTTATTCTTGTTCTGGAGATAGACAGGGGTATCCAACACAATGCTGACTTCTTGCTACCAAATCAGAAAATTAAGGACAGAAGGGCCAAGGATCTGCTACTATGAAGGACATACTCCACACATAAGCCTAATTCTGTTCCATTTTCAAGGAGCCAGGCTGGGCTCTGAGGAAATACACACTGGGGCTCAAGTTGGTAATTCCACTTTCTAGGTCCCCAAAACCAAGCAATTGTTTAGAGTTCATTTCAGGTCATTCAGTCCCAGCAACTGTGAGCCAATTGAGTCAGACATCCAGTATAGCTACATACACATAAGCGATATTGCTCTAGGTCATCAGAGTGAAGGTCAAGTGTAGGCGAGCAGCCTAATGTCACTCAATGTGATGGTTGACTGTCAACTTGAGCAAAAATCAATCAACAGAGTTGGCTCAGCATACTTTTGGGTATGGAAGACCCTGGAGGGAGAAGTTTCCAAACTCATACAGAAGGAAAAAAGAGAAGTCATTGTGTGTCTCCTGTGGAGGAACTCTAGGCTTGGCTTCCCTCTTGGACACCATCTTGTGGCTTTCAGCAGACCTCTGCCTTCTGCTACAGCCCATCCCACATCTGATAGGACAATCCTGGGACACTACCCAGAGCTCTAGGCATTTGACTGGATCCTTGAGACAGTGCTCAAGTGCAGGCACGCCTTTGCACACGTCCACACCCGACTCTGAGTAGCCACGGTAAACCAGTCTGTAAAGACTTCTACACTTCTGTATCCTGCATAATCAATTTCTTGGGTAACCACTGACAGATGCCCCAGTTCCTAACCTTTGCAGACCATGTTTACCCTACAGCCCTCCCTATAGTCCAATGCAAACAGTCATGGGTGGCCAACAAGGTTAGCTTTCGGGAGTTCACTGTTAAGTAGCACATTTAAGTGATACCATCAAAACTAGGACTCCTGTGGCTTGCTAAGGCCCTTCGCCCAAAGTGCTGCCCTGCCACCCTTTCCCTCTCCCCAGAGCTGGGACTCTCAGGGGAATGGCCTCTTGGTTTGGGAATGGATCCACTTCCTCTACAGCTGGTCTCAGGGGAGGGGAGGGGGAAATTTGGCAGGAAAGGCCCAGGTTAGCTTGGCATTCAAGACGGGCCGACAGGTCAGAGAAGGCCCTGATTTACTGTGCTGTCCACTGTGGCGACCATCTGTCCTCATTAACTTGCAGAGGCTTATGTTTTTTAAATCTTTTCCACATACACACAGCATAGGAATACTGCCTTTTTACAGTCCATGTACTTTCGTGTTCTGATCTGCTGCCTCTGAGTTATGACCCTGGACACAGATTATGACCCCTGCTCTCATTTCCACCAACAAGCAAGTGGGTTCTTCCTGGACAGGTCAAACGTCACCAAGCCAACACGAACCCATGAATTACTGCTGGGGACAACAGCAACCTCTGCCCCAAAGCTCATGAACCTGTGTTTAGAAACAGGCTGGGAGAACAAGGCCAAATTCACATCTCACATTAGAGGATCAGCAGAGCAGATTTCATCCCAAAACTAATTCCAACTGGGGATCGCAGCTCCCAAGGATGGGACGCGAGGCTTGAGCCTTGCACACTGGAATCGCATTGCTGCGTTCACTTCTGAGCTCTCCACTTCTGAGCAGCACCTCAGAAGCTTCCCTAAGTATCGACCATAAGTCCTTCTGAAAGGCATCCCCAAGGATGGCTATTTTGTAGGTTACATGGAGTGGGGGGGGCAATTTTCAGCATTTAGCCAAGGCCATAGCTTCACAGACCCAAGGATTCCTTGTATTTCCCTTACCTGTGTAAGTCTCCACCACAGGCTATGTGCCAGCCCAGTACCTGCTGCATTCACACAGCGCATCCTCAGGGAGCAGAGCCATGATAGCAGGTAGACACCTTTGCTACAGTTGGTCTACTACAATGCAGGCCTCAAGACTTTCCAAGGGCTTTGTATTCAGCAACTGGTCTAAAGGAGCAGCATTTCACACATGGAAAGCTGCAAGAACTTGCTCTTGGTCTCTTGATGCTGACCCCAGTTGGTCATTTCCCACCTCAGAGGCTGATCTGGATCCAGAAAAGTCATGGTTTATATCTAGGTACCCTTTAAAAAGAAAAGCTTATGATTACAGTCAGGGCTCTTGGTTTATGGTAATGCCCTCATGGGGGCTTCTATGCTCAGTGGGTTCTCTTGTGTTTTATGCACTACATGTGCTCTTAGTGGGTTCTGGTTACAAGAGCGAGGTTATGGGGGTGTGGCCTAGAGAAGTTTCTCTCCCTCCCTGGCTACCACCTTCCCTCTGATTCCTAGACAACTATATACCTCCATGATATAAGCAGCTTTTTCTCTCAGCATCAGGGGAATGTAACAAGGGTGACAGTTAATTGACCACAAGAGCAACTGCAGAAAACTTAGAACTAGTTTGGCTCTGTGCAGTTCCAGCTGTGGAAGGCTCACCTAGAGGAAACAGCTAAGGTCAGTATGGTATAAAAAGGAAAATGAAGGCAGGCAGGCTTCTGTTTCCTTTGGAGGAAACTCGAGTCTGTGTGTCACCTAGGAGACTGTTTCTTAGCTTCCAGTGTAGACTCCTCACCCTCCTGACACCGACAGTTATGGGGCCCTACATAGAGCTTCAGGCTAACAACTGCGCCCTTTGGACACCACTGTTCTGACAGGCATGTTGCAGGCTTCTACACCCAACACTGGCAGCCATTGCAAGCCAGTCCTGTCAATTCTTAGGTCTTTGTGTTGCATTAAAATTACTTTCTAAAGTGCTGACATGAAGTGTACAGATCAAGACTCAGAAGAAGAACCCATGGCCCCTATGCTCAAAGGGAGTCTTCATTTGGCCCAGCTCAGGGCTGTTCACCTGGCAGACAGCCACACCCACCCCCAGCACACAACCCCAGCAACCTGAAGGCGCATGTGTCAGAGGTCCAGAAAGTGAGTGGCTCACCTCAGACAACTTTTGGCCCAACCCAGACTGAAGCACATCTAGGGGCAGACTATGTCTCCCTGGAAGTGTGCAGTGCAGTAGAAGACACTGGCCTCACATGAGCAGCTGCACAGCTTAGGCTTTCCCAAACCTGGGGTCCAAGAGCCCAAGGCTATCTCGACTTTGTTTAGGCTTTCCTCTCAGCAGACCAGAACTCACACTGAATTTGTCACAAAACAATTATGCAGCAAGCCTCCTTCTATTCCCACTGTAGTGCAGATTCCAGGAAATGATGTCAGACTTACCATGCTCATCCAACAGAGACACTGTTCCAGCAAAAACTAGCTAGATAGGGGGTGGGCAAGATCAGAGCTCACCAGAAGACACCTTCCTTCTTACAGCATGAAATACTGAGCTGCAGTTGACTACTAGCAGCAGTTAAGGATGCTACATTGACCAAGCTCTATGATGGATTCATAATGTCTGCCACTGATGCATGGAGCAAAGGTGGTAGGTTTGCTATGTGTGGTCAGCAGTTTTCCCCTTTTATACAGGAAAACAAGGCTTAATGGCAATCAGGGTAGATTCCTCCATGATGTAGCAGCGTGACTCCAGTTCAAATAAACCTCCTAACAGGCCAAAGGAGCATTTGATCTAGCCTCAGACTCAGGGACAGCAATAAGCTAGCAGAGCATTTCCCTCCAAGAAGCTAGACGTCATCTGTTCACAAGTTAGAAAGTAGCAACTTGCTTCTTGGATGCAAAGAATAATTATCAATCAAGGCATTACCTGAAATATTTAACAATGTCTT
Source organism: Capromys pilorides (assembly GCA_004027915.1). Classification (NCBI taxonomy): domain Eukaryota; kingdom Metazoa; phylum Chordata; class Mammalia; order Rodentia; family Capromyidae; genus Capromys; species Capromys pilorides. The sequence continues at coordinate 19,183 of PVKN010003985.1, forward strand.
AGGGATTGCTTTCACCTGACTCTTGAATCCTTGATGCCAAAACACACTAGCCCAAGTAGCCTCTGTAACTCACAGGGTGCAGCACACACCTGGTGCAGACTTCTCTTGAAAAGCTACAAAAAGACCTTAATATCTTTCTTCAAAACATAAATAGCATTGAAGTTATTCTACAGCTGCAGCACCAGCAGCAAGCAGATGTCTGGTAGGAAGAGGTTGGGCCTGGTATTGCCTAAAATACAATTACACACGTGCTTTGGGTATCATAAAAGATTCAAGAAGTATGCAGCTTTGGATAGGGGAAAGTCTGCAGACATGCTTAAATCCAGAGCAATCAAAGCGCCTGAATATTGTGTGGTTGAGCTCTGTTACACGGCAGTGAACAAGGAGGTCACATGGTGAGTATTAGTGAGTTGAGCCTACAGCCCATGTCCCCACAGACATTTGACTGAAACCCTTGAATCCTGGCTAGATGGATAAGCAGAACTTTTTTGTGGCAACAGTGCAACACCCTCAAGGAAGACCCTCCAAAGGAAAGACATCTGTGGCCAGCGGGAGTATTCATAGCATTCACAGCGTCGGTGCAGGCCAAGGGTCTTGAAGCCTGCACCAGAGAGCAGACAGAGACCTGCATATGTGTTTTGTGGACAAACTGCACAAAGGTGGCCTAGGAACCCCAAAGTGTTGATTTAAGATGACCTGAGCCAATTTGTATATATTGAGGAAGGGGGAGAAGGCCAGATCTTGCAAGGCCTGAGGGAAAACCTGCTAGAATCCCTGGCTCACAGATGGGAGGAAACTGAGTGGTGATGGTGCAGGCACCCAGGTTGGAAGGGTGGGACATTGTGCCAGGAAGGAGTAAAGCTTGGGCTTGGTGCAGCTGCAGAAAGAAGACAAAATAGTGGCAATGCCATCTACCAGTACGTGAGTCTAGTGACTCAGATAAAGCCAAACTGTGAGATCATTCCCATCCTGCAGATGGTTACCAATCTGTACCACCAGAAAAGCTAGCCTGAAGGTGGGTGGGATAAATGCTTCATCAGCCCTTGTGCCATAGTCCTGCAGTAAGGGACAGGGGACTAGGATGATCAACCAGAGGTGAGACCAGCAACATCCAGCTTACTAGAATTGAGTAAAAAACAACAACAAAAAAAAAAAAAACCAGCCACTTGAATTTTAATATTCATGTTGATATATGAAGCTGAAAAATGACAGAAGACAAAAGTCACAAATCCAAGGTAATGTGGAGGCAGCCAGCTTAGGAAAAGATCACAGAGTTGGACAGACAGATACACTGATGGGAACCGAAGAATGAATAGAAATGAACTAGGACTTTGGATCAGGTTAAACTCCAACAATGTAAGGTGCAGCCCTTCCCACTAAGCAGAGTCCTAAGGACATTAAAATGCAGAACAAGTTTTTCTCTAAATGCTTCATAGTGAATCAAATTAGAGATGTTGAGTTCCAGTTAATCATTTTCAACCCAGAGCCAAGGATGAGGGATGCCTTTATAGTAGATCAGATATTGGGGCTATGGAATTCACTCCCCTCCACCTACATGACCTCAGGTGGCACCACAGGTGGCACTCTCATCGCTCTCTAATCACTGTGGATAGGACCCTATATGATCTTCATAGCAAGAGAATGTGAGCCTAGGTTGTATTTTGCATGCAGGCCAGATGCCCAGTACTCAGAGTAGTTTCCTTTTTGTTAGAGCCATTCTAAGAGGAACAGGCAAGAGGCTCCTCATGTCCCCTACTTTCCACAGCAAGCTCATACTCAATCAGAAACAGCCACCCAGGAACAAGGAGGTCATCACTGGGACTTCAGACCCCATAAAACAGGACCACTGCCCCATATTGAGCCATTACCAAGCTCTAGCACCCCCACTCTTCAAGAGGGGCTTTGTACCACTCATTTTCCTTTGCAAAACTTACCCTAGTGTGGAAATATGGATGGGGAGGTGTTGAAGACCAGCCTTTGAGACCTTCCATACACTCACAATAAGCACAGGTGGCACTGCCAAGGAACTTGCTTTCCTCTGCCCACTTGAGCGTGATCACGTGAGGGTAATGCCTTGAAAACCCAGACCAGAGCACATGCGCACTCTGCCTTTCTTCCTCTCGCTCTTCAGCTGAGGAACTCGATCTGCATAGCATGTAACATTCCTTAGCTGAGCCAGAAACATTTCTTTGTTAATGGCCTTCAATAAACATAGCTGCCTCTCCTTCACCCTCACAGGTGCACCTTGTGGGGCTTTGCATGTTATACACAATTAGAATAAATACAAATGGAGATAATGTAGGAATTGTGTTTGGAGATCACCAAGTTTTTGTTTCCATAATTGGTGGATGTTTATCTTCCAAACATTAAACCTGTGTCATCAGAGACAGGTGCATGGCATTAAGCAGCTCCCACTTGTAAGACTTAGTTTCTAATATTCACAAACTTCATTGGACTAATTTCCTAAAGTGCTAAGTTTTAGATTTGGTAGAACAGTAGATGATGTTTTCAGGGTGTATCCTCATGTAAATGGCAAAGCAGGTTAGAAGCCCAAGGGCTAATTGGCCACTGTACATCCAGAGCCACCTGTGAGAGGTGGCCACTAAGAAGTTTTTGTGCTGCACTTATCTGCAATTCTGGATTGGGGACCCAGGCAGTCACTCTCTCAGCTCAGGTGTGAGCCTCTTAATTGCCAATAAAAACTGTCCCAAACTCCTTTTGTTTCTCACTTCATTCCTGAGGATTGCAGAGTTCTGCACACACGCAGTACCCACTTTTCAGCAGCAGAAATTACTAAAGTGTCACCTTAGATGGTTTCGTTTTTATTCCCAAAGTCTTCCGAATGAGCTTGTTTGCCTGAAACCATGAGCAGATGTTAAAACTGACCAATTCCCTGTGCCTCAGCCTCAGGCTTGGGCTTAAGAGCCTCTGCCTCCTTTAGATCTGTTTTGGGATGAAGTGGCCAGTGACTCTGCCCCTCCTTCCCATGAGAGTGCTATAAGCCCATGGACACCACACACCCCACACACACATTTGCACACCTGGGATTCCAAAGAATTGAGCCTTCTAACCTCACCTGCAAACAGGTGAAGATGAACCTATCAAGTTACTTTAACTCTTATGAGACTGAATTTGTTAAGCATCAAATGGACTTAACATGCTTTTGGAAGGCTTCTTACACCAAATTAGGCTGTGCAGGATAAGTAGAGAACTTTGAGAGCTCAGGAGACATCAGATGATGGTTAGGATTGGCCCTGGGGACAGGTTTCCTCCATCAACAACCTGCATCTCCACGTGCATATGGTACAGAATACTCCCCTTGGGACACCCACACGTCCCACCCTGATTCTGTCTTCCCATTCCCTGCCTCTCCTCCAGGCTCATGCCCCCTCCTCCTCTAGAGAAAAAGCTCGAAAGAGGAATGGCTCCTAAAGCCTACAAAGGAGAAAAATCAAGGTACTTGGTTTTGAAATGGAGTCCTCCAGACCTCCTGTTCCACCATGAAGCTTCTGCTAGTTAACAAGACTCCCTCCTAAAGAAGCTGGAAATTCTTGAATGTGAAAGCCAATATTCCACTCTAATCAGGCAAGAAAGCCCACTAGGATAGCAGCCTGACCACCTCCAGCTGCCTGGACTGGGCTGTTTCAGGCACCAGGCGACCTGGAAGGTGACCACATGTATTCTCTAAGAAGCCTGATGAGTATAGACAGCATCGATGGTATAAAATGTAAAGCCTCTGCTTGGCCAAAGCAGTCTTGAGGTTGTCACAGTGTTTCAGAGGCAGCCTACCTTCAATCCCCACCCCAGGGATACCAAGGATCCTTTCCATCCATGAGGGATCAGGAAAAAGCAGTCAAGTTCAGAAATAAGATATGTAGTGAGTCTCATGAATTAGACCAAAGCCCCCCACACCTGAAACTCCCACCACTGAAGACAGGAAGTGTTAAAATAGAGCTTCATCGAGCCCTTTGAGAAAGTTTGCAAGTTATCACTGTACTTGGTAACCCATGCACTTTTCCTGCCATGTTTGGTCTTTCAGTGAGACCAAGAGTTTCTAACTGCTACAGAGATGGACTCGGTACTTTCTGCAACCCTGAGGGTCCTCACTGCTGCTCTGGGTCAGCACCAGGTGTGGTGGGAGAGGTAACCTGGGAGAAAGGAGGGGGCAGTTCTGAAACTATAGCGTAGTGGGGACGCAGCTACAGCAACAACTTTGGCCCACGACAAACCAGCCACTCTTCACTCACTTGTGGTCTGCTCAGGGCTTCCCAGGATGGATTCTGTGCAGTTGCCTGCCCCCATGTCCCACCTGAACCTCAAATCTCAGCAGTAGGACACCTTGAAGATTAGGACCTTAAGGACAGCACTGAGGGGCAAAGTGGTCACTCATCCCTTCTCAGCACCAGAGGAGAAAGCAAGGTTTGCTAACATGCGTGTCCAGCCAGACAGCTCAGCCCCACTGTCCCCTTCAGAGTTTGGCTTGCTGGACTCAGAGCCCACTGAAGTTTACGCACAGAAAGCCAGGGCCCCCTGATGGCTTGTGGCCTTCTGCGCTTGGCACTGAAACCCCCACCCACATTTAACCCAGAGCACCTTCCTCTGGAGCAAAAAAGCTACTTTTGTAGAAAAAGGTTGAAAAGATGTGTTAGCCCACGTTTCACGTACATAATGCTCCGATACATCCCAGGGGCACTTCACACAGACTAACATCTTCTGTGCCAATTTCCTGAACCTTTCTTCCCCTCCACACTTCAAAGAGCTTCATTTTCAATTTCTCCCCGCACTCCCTCTTCCATAAAACCATCTTTCCCTTCCCAACCCTCGCCTTCCCCATCTCTTCTTCCCTTTCTCATGTAAAGAAATTCTTCACACTTCTCAATACATGTCCTCTCTTTTGCTCAGTTAAACCTTGGGGTGGAAGGTTGCCTACAGTTAAAAATCCAAGCAGTATCATCATACTTGTTCAAGGGGAAAAGGAGCCCTTCTCCTTTGTGAGCTAGATTCCTTCTGAAGCTTCTTAAAAGCTAGAGCTGCTCAACAGACAGAGAGCAAAGCCCTATGAACCTCTTCCCCTGAGGAACTTCCAGCTTGGAAGAAAGAGTGCACATTTGCCCAGCAGACCCAAAAGTCAGGAGGGCAGGCCAGACAGGCTTCTTTTAACCCACCCCTCAGTGTGACCCACACTGTCCATTCGCTGGCTGTCTTGCCCCAAAAAAGTATCACCTAGGTCCAGGAAGCAGGCTTTAATGCCAGATGTATTGAGTAAGAGGCATGACCTGGAATTCCTGGTTTACACGAATTATCCTGGGATATCTATGAGTGCTGCCAATTCCTTTTCTGAATGCATACAGCTTTTACAAGAGGCCCTCAATATGCAGGAGGAGATCTTTCCTTCTGTACTGTGTCCAACAGTTCTTACAGTAAGTCTTGAACACCCTGAAGCTCAAAAACGACAGTGGGAGCCCATGGTTGGAATTTCTCTGGCTAAGGAAAATGTACTGCAGCTGTACTTGTGGCTCCTTACACTCTGGTTCAACACTGAGAATAAAATTTACCCCTCTCTTATCCTTTGGACTTCTCCCTGACACCCAACTACCACCTCTGGGCACCCTGCTGTGCTTCAGTTTTGCTACCTTAAGATGTTGTCTGGAAGGGCCAGGGGGAAAACTCACCAGCATAAACATCTGTCAGGCAAGCACAAGGTCCAGACATTGGTCACTGGTACCAGCCCCCCCTCCCCCAAAAACAAAGTAGTCTAGGATATCAGAATGGCTGGTGTGAGGTTTTCATCTGTGGTTTTATCAAAGTCCTTGCTAAGCAGATTGCACTTGAATCTGCACTACACTGAATCCACATCCCAGTGCTGATCTTTGATGCCAGCTCTGTCTTTGCACTCTGGTCCACGTCATATGTCTACCCTTGCATTAGTTTATCCATTTATCTTGCTTAGATCAAGCGAGTCAGTATGTGTAACTCCACAGAACAACATGTAGAATATGGCCTGGGCATAAACGTGGCTTCTAAGTAAGCATGAGAGGGAGGAAGGAGTGAGCCCCAGGTCCTAGGAGGAGCTGGCTGTATTATATCATGCAGTGTTTAGTCAACTTCGAGCCATGGGGCAAGTGCTTTTATCTATATACTGACTTCAGATAAGCTAAACACTTGGAGGGTGATGCAGGCAACAAGATCACCCCAGGGGCAAGGGAAAGGCCAGGCTTGAATAGCCATCTGCTGTCCCTAACATAATCTGAAATAATTAAGTCTAATCAGGTTCTGGTAAGAGAAATTCACGCGTAGGGTGATCTAAGCTTTATTTCCCATACACAGATACTGGACTCATCCTTAGAAATGTTCCCCATGCTCCAAAAGGTCTGAAGAACCCAATTCAAAGCACAGACACACTTTTTGGTTGTAGAAGGCCTCATGCCTGATGAATCCACATAATCTCTGGGTCTGAAATAATGATTTTGGTATTTGTAGGGTGCTTATCAGAATATGAATAATTTTAATGGAATGTTTTCCTTGGGTTAATACTTAAGGCTGAAATAAAGCCCATTACAGAGAATCCTCACGTGAAAAACTTAATGGTCTGCAGTATTACCTTAGCAGAAAAGTGTGGTGAGGGTCAAGTACCTGGTGCCTTTGCCCCAAGCATTCCTCCCTAACTGGGGGACACTGTGTGCACCATTGAGACTTCAAAACACTGTTCAAGATTTTTACTTGGTGACAAAGTGGTCTGAGAATAATCACTTTGAATGAAGGCCAACATCTGTGTGCCATCAGAATCACATAGGAGAATGTGAGATGGCAGGAATCCCACACTAGGAACCCTGGCCACTGTGGTCTTCCCCTTTATGCTTACCTAACACCAATCTGATGTTTCGCTAAAAGTAATAAAGGCCATGATAAAGTTTGAGAATGAGAGGCTGTTAGAGTCGGTGACCAGTATCAGGGCTCTGAAGCTATTTGCGGAAACAGCTAGCTGCACTTGTGGGCAGACGTCTATACTGGAGAACTAATTCCAGTATTTACTGCACTAACTACAAGCTCTACCTTAGCAGAACACCCAAACTGCTGCCTCTTTGTCCATTACACGCTCATAACCCATATCTGGAGTAGAGTGATCCTGCCTCAGAAAGAAACGAGGAATCAGTAGGACAAATTCACTTGTATCTAATAGAGCCAGGTCATATGGCTCCTGTGTCTCTTTCAGCTATGTACAGATGGAGAGGAGGCCAGGCATTCAAGGACATAAGGCTACAAATCCACGCTGGGTAAAGGAATACCGCTATATTTCACCCTCCGAGAACCAAGATGAAATTAAGTCGAACTCTAAGAAATTTCTAAAAATTCAACTTTATAGAACACAGATCAGCCATCCTCAGAAGTCTACCCACCCTCATCCTGTACGTACTGGCACCAGCTCCCTAGCTATAGCACCCCATATCGACCTTGCAGAGGTGCCACCATTTTCTTCAGGTCTAGCCTGGCGTTCCTCCATGGCCACAGAACTTAGCAATCCTCGTCAACAGCCCCACCCAGGTCCTTATTTTGATTACCCTCATCATGTATCTGTAGTGAAAGCTCCTGCCCAATGAAGTCGTCTCGGTCAATACTGAAACTAGTGCTAAAAATTCTTCCCAATTCTACAACTCACACAGCCTCGGGAGGCCTCCAAGTGGCTCACAGGAGCTGCCCTATTGAGTAAAGCTTATTGGATTGTTTCAGGAGAAGCAGGTTAGAGACACTGGAGAACTTCTCTGCCGTCTCCTTGAATGGCATTTCAAAATAGTAAATGCTCACATGGGACCTCCAGTGGTAGTACAACTCATCTCACATGGCTTTGCTGCACTTTTACCTTTCATGGAAAGGCCAAGGGGAAGGAACCTCAGGGAAGCCTCAGGTGAGAGCCCACTGCAATCATTTGGATTCATTGAGTCAAATTTTCCATTTTTCAAAAAAAAAAAAAAAATGGGTGGTTGCTAAGATACACTCAAATATTGACAAAGAGAACAAGAGCTTCCAATTATATAGCTGGGTGAAAACAAAAAATGGATCCTTAGGGTTCATGGCATTGTCACTTCGTGTGACTGACAACCTAGTTCCTGGCATAGAACTAGGTGCTTTGCATTGATTTGTGTGTCATTTCAAATGCATCTTCATGGGTTCTCCATGAAGTTAAGAAGTAGAAACCTAGTTTCTCCTGGAAGGTGTTGAATGACCCTCACCTTTTTATTCCTGCACCCACTAGTCGCATTGCCACAGTGCTTCAAATGCACAGAGATGAGGGGCTCTGCATTCAGTCTCACCAACCATGTTGGTTACCATGCTTCTATGAGATTTCACAAATGACTTGAACTCAGGGGTGACTGTCATGGCTCAAAACCTTGAGGGTGTCACCTCCACACTGCAGGTCGTGATCAGAAGGGGCTTCCGATGCCACATCAGTTGTGATGTTTAGTCTGCTGCATAGCTCCCTCACAAATAAGTTTAAAAATTCTGTTCCTGCTGCTTTATGCAGGTGCTGTAATAGGTAAGAGCAGATCCAAACTCAACACTACAAATATTCAGTACATGGATGGTTCATTTTCCACCCTGTGTTGTGCTTGGACAAAGGGAATTTTGGCAGTCAAGAGTAGAGAGGACAGAAAAGCTTGAGGTTTCCAGATACAAAATGCAGAAGCCTTCCATGCTAATCACATGGCATCTTCAGTAAAAGTTGGGAACGTTGTGAAAGCAAACCACAACAAATACTTCGCAACTACTAAATGAAGCGTTCTTGATTCCAAGGTTCCATGGGATGCACTGTGGCAAGGTTCATGGATTTCAGGTTGGCCAGGGCTTGTGTCCTTCTGGACTTGGCATTGAAACCCCCTGCCCACATTTCTCTGGAGCACAAAAGTTACTTTTGTAGAAAAAAGTTTCAAAAGATATGTTAGCCCACATTTCAGGTACATAGTGCGCCTATTCATTCCAGGGAATTTGCACAGAGACTAACATTTCTGCCACTTTCCCAACCCTTCTTCCCCTGAACACTTGAAAAAGCTCCACTTCCAATTTCTCCCCGTACTCCCTCTTCTTTCCATCCACAACACTCTCCTATCCCGTGTCTTCATCTGTCTCTCATGTAAAGAACTTCTTCCCACTTCTGAGTATCTTTCCTCCATTTTGCTTATTTAACCCTTGAGGTGGAAGGTTGCCTATGGTTAAGAATCCAACCAGTATCATAATACTTGTTCAGGGGGAAAAGGAGCCCTTCTTTCTCTGCTAGATTTCTTCTGAACCTTCTAAAAAGGTAGAGCTGCTCAGAGACAGAGCGCAAAGCCCTACAAACTGTTCCCCTGAGGAACTTCCAGCTTGGAAATAAAAGAGCACATTTGCTCAGCAGACCCAATAGTCAAGGGGAGGGCAGTCCACACAGGCTCCTTTCAGCCCACACCTCAGTATTATCTGTACTGCCCATTGGCTGGCTGTCTTGCCCCAAAAGAGTATCACCTGGGCCCAGGAAGCCGGCTTTAATGCCAGGTGTATTGAGTAAGAGGCCTGACCTGAAACTCCTAGTTTATACCAATTTTCCTGAGATATCTATGAAGGCTGCCAATTCCTCCTCTGAATGCATCCAGCTTTGACAAGAGACCCTCAATATACAGGAAGATATCTGTCGTTCTGTATTGAGCCCAACAGTTCTTACAGAAAGCCTTAAATTCCCTGAAGCTGAGAGAAGACAGTGGGAGCCCATGGTTGGAATTTCTCTGGCTAAGGAAAATGTATTGCAGCTGTGCTTGTGGCTCCTTACACTCCAGCTCGACCCTGAGAATAAAATTTACCCTTTTCTTACCCTTCAGCCTTCTCCCTGACACACACTACCACCTCTGGGCACCCGGATGTGCTTCAGTTTTGCTACCTTTGGATGTTGTCTGGAAGGGCCAGCAGCATAAGCACCTGTCAAGCAAACACAAGATCCAGAGATTGGTCGCTGGTACCAGCCAAAAAAGAAATAGTCTAAGGTATCAGGATGGCTGGTGTGAGGTTTTCATCTGTGGTTTTGTCAAAGTCCTTGCTAAGCAGATTGTACTTGAATCTGCACCACCCTGAATTCACATCCCAGTGCTTATCTTTGATGCCAGCTCTGTCTTTGCACTCTAGTCCACGTCATTTGTTTACCCTTGCATCAGTTTCTCCATCTATCTCTCTTAGATCCAGTAAGTCAGTATGTGTAACTCAACAGAACAGTGTACAGAATATGACCTGGGCATAAAAGTGGCTTCTAAGTGAGCTTGAGAGGGTGGAAAGAGTGAGCCCAGGTCCTAGGAGGAGCTGGCTTTATTAGATCATGCAGTGTTTTGGTCAGCTTCATATCATGGGGCAAGCGTTTTTATCCATGTGCTGACTTCAGATAAACTAAACACTTGGAGGGCAATACAGGCAACAAGATCACCTCAGCGGCAGGGGGAGGGTCAGGCTTGAATAGCCACCTCCTATTCCTTTCATAATCTGAAATCATTAAAGCCAATCAGATTCTGGTAAGAGAAATTCATGTGCACGCTGATCTGAGCATCATTTCCCACACAGAGCATGGGCTCATTATAGAAATGTTTCACATTCTCCACATTGTCTGAAGAACCCAATTCAAACCACAGACACTTTTCTTGTAGAAGGTCTCATGTCTGATGATTTCACATAATCTCTAGGTCAGAAATAATGAGTTTAATATTTGTGCGGTGCTTAATAGATTTTGAATAATTTTAGTGGAATGTTGCCCTAGCGTTAAAACTTAAGGCTGAGATAAAGCCCATTACTGAGAATTATCAAGTGAAAAATTTAAGTTTCTGCAATACTACCTTAGCTGGAAAGTGTGGAGAGGGAGCAGCTGCAGCTGCCTTTGCCCCAAACATTCCTGTCAACCTGGGGGACACTGAACCACTGAGACTTTAAGACAGTGATCAAAACTTTTGCTGGCTGACAAAAAGATCTGAGACTAATTAATCCCTTTGATTGAAGGCAAACACCTGTGTGCCATCAGAATCACATAGGAGAATGTGAGACAGCAGGAATCCCACTCTTCCTACATCAGCCACTGTTGTCTTCCCCTTTTTTCATACCTAACACCAATCTGATGTTTCATTAAAAATAGTAAAGGCCATGATCAAGTTTGAGAATGCGAACTATCAGCGTCATTTATCAGTATCAGGGCTCTGAAACTATTTGTGGAAACACCTAACTGCACTTGTAGGCAGACGTTTATGCTGGAGAACTAATTCCAGCATTTACTGCACTAACTACAAGCTCTACCTTAGCAGGACATACAAACCACTGCCTATCTCTCCATTACAAGTTCATAGTACATATCTGGGGTATAGGATGCTTCCTCAGAAAGAAACAAGGAATCTGTAGGACGAAGTGCCTTGTATCTACCAGAGCTAGGTTTTATGTCTCCTGTGTTCTCTCTCAGCTATATACAGATCAAGAGGAGGCCTGGCATTCAAGGACATAGGCTACTCTTAGACACTGGATAAAGAAATAGGAATTAGTTCTCCTGTATAAATATCTGCCCACAATGCAGGTAGGTGTTTCTCCAAATGGTTTCAGAGCCCCGATACTGGTCACTGACTCTAATAGCCTTCATTCTCAAACTCTATCATGGCCTGTGCTATTGTTAGCAAATCATTAGATTGGCATTAGGTAAGCATAAAGGTGAAGGCCACTGTGGCTGAGGTTCCCAGTGTGGATTAAAGATAAAGAAATACTCCATGCACCTAGAACCAAGATGAAATTAAGTAGAACTCTAAGAAATTTCTAAAAATTCAACTTTATAGCAGAATATACAATAACTATCCTCAAAAGTCTACCCACCCTCATCCTGTACATACTGGCACCAGCTCCCTAGCTATGGCGCCCTATGTTGACCCTGCAGAAGTGCAATCTTTTTCTTCAGGTCTAGCCTGGCATCCCTCCATGGCCACAGAATTTAGCAATCCTCGTAACCTCCCCCTAGGTCCTTATTTTCATTACCCTCATTGTGTATCTGTAGCTACAGCTCCTGCCCAATGAAGTCATCTCAGTCAACACTGAAACTAGTGCTAAAAATTCTTCCCAATTCTACAACTCACACAGCCTTGGGAAGCCTACAAGTGGCTCACAGGAGCTGCCCTATTGAGCATAACTTATTTGATTGGTTCAGGAGAAGCAGGTTAGAGACACTAGAGAACTAATCTGCCATCTCCTTGAATGGCATTTCAAAATAGTAAATGCTCACATGGGACCTCCAGCGGTAGTACAACTCATCTCACATGGCTTTGCTGCACTTTTACCTTTCATGGAAAGGCCAAGGGGGGAAGGAACCTCAGGGAAGCCTCAGGTGAGAGCCCACTTCAATCATTTGGATTCATTCTGAGTCAAATTTTCCATTTTTCAAAAAAAAGAATGGGTGGTTGCTAAGATACACTCAAATATTGACAAAGAGAACAAGGGCTTCCAATTATATAGCTGGATGAAGACAAAAAATGGATCCTTAGGGTCTATGGCATTGTCACTTCATGTGACTGACAACCTAGTTCCTGGCATGGAACTAGGTGCTTTATGTCCTTCTGTTTCTCATTTCAAATGCATCTTCATGGGTTCCCCATGCAAGTTAAGAAGTAGAAACCTAGTTTCTCCTGGAAGGTGTTGAATGACCCTCACCCTTCTCTTCCTGCACCCACTAGTCGCATTGCCACAGTGCTTCAAATGCACAGGGATGAGGGGCTCTGCATTCAGTCTCACCAACCATGTTGGTTCCCATGCTTCTATGAGATTTTACAAATGACTTGAACTCAAGGGTGACTCTGTCATGGCTCAAGACCTTGAAGGTGTCACCTCTACACTGCAGAAAGTGGTCAGAAGGGGCTTGCGATGCCACATCAGTTCTGATGTTTAGTCTGCTACACAGCTCCCTCACAAATAAGTTTAAAAATTCTGTTCCTGCTGCTATATGCAGGTGCTATAACAGGTAAGAAGAGATCCAAACTCACTACTACAAATCCTCATTAAATGGGTGGTTCATTTTCCACCCTGTGTTGTGCTTGGACAAAGGGAATTTTGGCAGTCAAGACTAAAGAGGACAGAAAAGCTTGAGGTTTCCAGATACAAAACGCAGAAGCCTTCCATGCTAGTCACATGGCATCTTCAGGAAAAGCTGGGGAAGGTTGAGAAAGCAAACCACAACAAATACCTCGAAACTACTAAATGAAGCAATCTTGCTTTCAAGATTCTATGTGATGCACAATGAGGAGGTTCATGGATTTCAGGTTGGCTTCAGGAAGGGAATTTGGTGAAGTAAATCAAGTCTTACAAAGGAACTCCAGTGCTGCTGAGATCAGAAGAATTCAGGCTCAAGTAAACCCCTTGGGAATCAAGTCCCCAGAATTCCCATACGCAAGCACTTATTGTGGTCTTCCTCACATCGGAGAGCACTATGCAGGATTCCCCAGATGGAAATAGATCAGGTATCCAGAATCAGTGGAGATTAAGCTCACTTCTCTCCATGGCTGGGGCTTTAGAGGGTCATGTCCTCATGGGCATCTCAGGCTGCCCTGCATTGCCTTTGAAGCCCTCATCTCCCTGTGCACAGAGGCCTAGTGCAGAGCATGACCAGCCTCTTTATTTTGAGCACAGGAAACCTATTATATGAAATTGAAGTGAATGCGAATCAGAGGCAATATCTAGAAACTTGACTAATTAAGATTTTACACCACCAGATGATAACTGCTCATCATGTGTCCTCCTGACAAGGCACATATTTCATTCTCCGGAAAGCATCTTAGTTTGGACCCCACCACACCCCACTTAGCCACGATGGGAGAACATGAGAGAGAAGCCAGGAAAGCTCATAAGGATGCTATCCTTTCACCTGAAGTTCCAAGGTTACTCAACCCAGTCAGGGCAACTGCAATGCCATAGAGGGGGAATGCAAGCACATAAAGTCTTGACTGTGTTCACCCAGTGGATTCACTTTATCAGTGCAATGAGGCTTTATGACTCTCAGAGGCACCTTCTTTTTTAATATATGTATTTGCTACAGGGACTCTCTACGCAGCTTGGACTCATAGGTTCTTCTCTGTTTTCAGCATTATCAGCACTAGGATTATAGCCATGTGGCACAATAACCTAATTTGGTGGCCAGCTCAGAGCACTAGAGTGAAGTCAACATGATATGTGATGCCTACAATGGAATCCCAAGCCCTGTGCTGGCCTAACCATGTGCTTAGTCGATGGAGCTATCTCACCAGCCCAAATTGTATTTTTATCATCAAGATTTTAAAACTGAAATATTCATCAGGGTTTTTGATGACGCCATATCTTTCCCCCTATTCTACTCTCAGTCTCACTGGCACCTATTCTGCCTTCTTCATAACTTAAATCACTGACAGTTCAAACAGGACGCAGCAGCAACCAGAAATCAAAAAACGTGTCATGGTAAAATCTCACTTCTCATAACATCAGCAGCTACAGTCATTCTTGAGCCTCTCTCATCTACAGAGTTCTGTGGTCACCTGGAAGCCAAATGAAGCAAAGCCATGGAGTCAGTCAGTGTGGGTGTCCTGGATTTCCAAGCCAGCTTTCCTTCTTGCCTCTAAGATGTAATGAAAAGTCCCTTTGTATGTCTAAATCGGGAGGAAGCTGAAAACCAGCCATATTACCTGGCTGGAGGCTCAGAATCCGCACTGATTGGAAAGCAGCATCTCAAATGCAGCTGGGATCAGGAAACTTAGAGCCTAATGGAGCAATCCAGCATAATGGCCTCAGAGCCACTGCCTGGATAACCACAGGCCCAAGGATCCAACCAAGCTGATCCATTACTTGTCACTTGTCCTTACAGATTCACTGGGATCAGTGCCATTCCCACCCACACTCCTGCAGGCTGCACATCAGAGCCTGCTGAAGGACAAGGACGTGACTATAGAGTCCAGGAGCAGGTGTCAGAGAAATTCCCACCACTCTTCATGGAGACCTTCAGCAGTGGACATGGGGTCCTGAAGGCCATGGTGCTTTCCTGGCCTTTTACTTGACCTCCCCAAGTCAGGGCCATAAACAACACAATGAAACCAGAGATCTCCAGTTAGGAACCTCCATGTGTGTCCAAGAGGATTGGGCAGAAAGTATGAACTGTGCTCCATGGGCTTGATGTGCTGCTCACCAGAATCACCCCAGAATTTGGAAATGGAAAATCCTAGACCTACAGGCCTCACAGCAGAGCCTGGACTTCAGGAGAGTCCAGGCTGAAATTCTGCTGGGAGCTTGAGCTTGCAAGACTAAGAAGAGGAGAAAGACTGAAGAGTGAGCCAGGCATCACAGAGCAGCAGCCCCTCAAGGTGATTTAGACCCAGGCTCCTTAGGGATGGAGTGAGTGTGCCCTCCTTCAACCTCAGTGGGTCCAAGAGAGCAAAATTTGATGAAGCAAGATTGTGTGAATCTTCACATTGAAATCCCACACAAAGATCTGTGGAAGTCTTTGAAGTGGTGAACCTTGGTTCCATGCAGGCTGTGGTTATGGGTGTCTTCTGGACACCCACTATACAGACTCATGGTGACCCTTTCTGCACCCAGTGAAAATATCACAAGCAGTTGTGCAGCTTTTGTGCCTCAGCGCTCATTTTTGTAAGGCAGACAGCCCTTGGTCACCCATTTCACCTCTCCACTTCTGAAGCTTCAACGCCTGCAGGAAATGTATATGGCTTCAGTATGCTGCATCAAGGGCCATGGATCAGGTGCTCAGGTCCCTGATATCCATCTTAGAGATGCCCTCACTGTCCCGGCCAGCTCTCATGCTGAGACTAGAAGCAGCTAGCTAAGTCTGAACATCAGACTGCTGAAGACTTGGGCCTCTGACTGGCCT
>PVKN010003986.1:0-35065 GCA_004027915.1 Capromys pilorides
GCCACCACTCCTTCTCAACTGCTATCTCAGCGTGCCCTGGGGGTGGGGCCAGCACAGTGTGTTGTGTATCTTTGAGCATATGTGTGTCTATGTAGTTGTGTGTTGTGTCCAGGTGTGAGAGCTGTGCATACTTGTGTGTCTACATATGTGTGAAGAGGCATGCCCCTGCAGCCCTGTGCACATGCCAGCTTGCTCACCTGAGGCCCCGTGTCTGCACACCTGGGCACACCTGTTCCCTCCACAGGGTGCCTTCAGCCGCTGCTACAAGCTGACGGATATGTCCACCAGCGCTGTGTTTGCCCTCAAGGTGGTGCCCCGCGGTGGGAGCGGTGCAGGGCGTCTGCGCCCCAGGGGAAAGGTACAGCCCTCACTGTCGTCCCTGGGTGGGCTCTGGGTCCCAGAGAAGATCCTGCCTCCTCTCCCGTGGTGGGTGCGGTGCATGTGGGGTGTGCGTGTGTGTTTGTGTGTGGCCCCCATGCTGTCCCCATGTGCGGGTGGTGCCCATAGGTGGAGCGAGAGATCGCTCTGCACAGCAGCCTGCACCACCGCAACATTGTGGCCTTCCATGGACACTTCGCCGACCGCGATCACGTGTACATGGTGCTGGAGTACTGCGGCCGCCAGGTGCGGGGGCGGGGCGGGGCGGGGTGCGCATGCCGGGTCTTGTCTCCCTCACCCACGCGCGCCTACCCCATGTCCCTCCTTACCTCCCTGACTCTGCCTGTGCCCAAGTCACGCTCTTTGAAAGCCCTGTCTGCCCACCAGTGCTTCCTGGGCCCACTATTAGGGTGTCTCTGGGCATCCTTTATCTCTCACTCAGACCGAGGGGCTTTTGAGAACTCACCTGACACATTTGTGGCCAGCGCAGGTCCCATGTGGCTGTCCGGGCTCATTGAACCCGTGGCCTTTGCACTGAGCTACATCCTCAGCCTTTTTTGTTTTGTATATTGAGACGAGGTCTTGCTAAATTGCTAAATTGTCCAAGCTGGGCTAAAACTTGTGAATCTTCTGCCTCAGCCTCCCAAAGTGCTGGGATGACACAAGGGTGCCGCCACACTCCACTTCCTCTGAACTTCATTGTTCCCGTGCAGCTCACTTGAACTCACCCCTGGCCCGCTCTTCCGGCCCACTCTTCCCACCCGCATGCTCCGACCCTGCCCGAGAGCCGCTTGCTCTTGCCTCAGTTGAACTGAGGTGCGCCCTGCTAGAACCCTGGAACTTCAGTGTACTGTGCCCGCCCACAACCAGCCAGCTCTGATTGGCTCCTTGGGTGGGTCCCTGGTCCCTGAGGGGACTGCTGCTCCTTTGTCTGGTCACCTGCAGTCGCTGGCCCATGTGCTCAAAGCGAGGCAGACCCTGACAGAGCCTGAGGTGCGCTATTACCTGCGGGGCGTGGTCAGCGGCCTGAGCTACCTGCACCAGCGCCGCATTGTGCACCGAGACCTGAAGCTCAGTGAGTGGGGGGTGGGGGTGGGCAGAAAGGGGTTCCGTGGGGGGGCTGGAGGCTCACCCCCTCACTCCGGTGCCCCCACCCACAGGTAACTTCCTCCTAAACAACAACATGGAGGTGAAGATCGGAGACCTGGGGCTGGCCGCCAGGGTGGGGCCCGGGGGCCGCTGCCACAGGTGAGCGGAGCTCTCAGGGCCCCCCGGGTGGGTCCAGGGCCCCATGAGGGCCCTGCCTGCCTAGGGTTTCATTCTTCCCCTCCAGAGTACTCTGCGGGACCCCAAACTTCCTGGCCCCGGAGGTGGTGTCCCGGAACGGGCACACGTGCCAGTCGGACATCTGGGCTCTGGGCTGCGTTCTGTGAGTGGGGTCCCTGGGACACTGGGGCGGGGCAAGCAGGACTACTGAGGGGAGCTAGGTGGGCCAGGTGTGGCCAGGTTCGAGCAGGGGTGAGCGCTCAGGGAGAAGGGCGCAGAGGGAAGGTACAGCTCTCAGGGTCATCCCTCAGTGGGCTCTGTGTCCCAGAGAAAACCCCGCCTTCCTTCCGCGGTGGGTGCAGCGCATGGGGGTGTGTGTGCGTGTGTGTGTTCATCCTTGTTCTAGACACTTCCTGCAGCAGCTCTGAAGTCCTCTTTCCAGAGTGTCTTTTATTATTAAGTTTACTGCTACAGGAGCTGGGGATTTGCTTCAGTGGCAGAACACCTGCCTCACAAGCTGGAAACCCTGGTTCCATCCTTGGCACCAAAACCAAAAAATAAATCTCCCCCGAAAAACAATTCAACCAAAAAATACAGTAAAAAAGAAAAAAAGTTTATTGTTACATTTAAAATACACAGGCTGAGGACATAGCTGGGCGGACTAAGTGCCTGCCTGGCAAGCAGAGGGACTGGGGTTCAATCCCCAGCACCACATACTGGGCCAACCCCACCCCTGGGACCCAGTGAGCTGGTGATGCACACTTGTAATCCCAGTGCTGGGGAGGCTGAGACAGGAAGATCACTATGAGTTGAGCTGCATAATGAGATCCTGCACCAAAGAAATAAATACTAAAGAAATAAAAGATTAAAATAAAAGAATGGTGGGTCAGGGAGATAGCTCAGTAGAATAAGCGCTTGCCTGGCAAGCGCAGGGTCCTGAGTTCAATCCCTGATACTGAAAAAAATAAAATAAAAGAATGGTCACTTTTATCATAGGAACTTTGCACTGGCACATAGCTTATTGCATTGTTTTTCTTTTCTTTCTTTTTTTTTTTTGCGGGACTGGGGTTCAAATTACAACCTTGCACTTGCCAGGCAGGCACTTGTGTCACAAAGCTATCTCCCCAGCCCCCCTTAATTCCTCTTTTTAGGTATAATCAAAAGCGATGAGCAGGCCATTGTTAATTTTCTATTATTTTCTGTTGAAATTCTGTATTTTTTTAAAAATTTATTCTAAAAAAAAGAAAGAAAGAAAATGTATAGAAGCTGGGCATGGTGGCTCACACCTGTAATCCCAGCACTCAGGAGACTGAGGCAGGAGGGTGGTTGTGAATTTGAGATTAGCCTACAAAGTGAGCTCAAGGCCAGCCTGAACAGCATAGTGAGACTTTATCTCAATAAAACAACACAGCTGGGGAGATAGCTCAGTAGAATAAGTGCTTGCCTGGCAAGTGCAAGGGCCTGAGTTCAATCCCTGGTTTGCAACAACACTGAAAAATAATAAAGGTAAAAGTAAAACAACAAATAAACAAAATGCTGAACACTGCTGCCCAGTGTCATCCAACAGAAAGGAAGCTCATAAAAAACATGACCCTGCCTCCGTCCACCTAATGGGCAGGATTCTGCACCATGCAACTTCTGGTTGTCCCTCGAAGTCAAAATGACCATGAAAGGAAAACATTTTGAATCCACTCTGGACCTGGAGACAGCCAGGACCGCCCAACTGAGGAGACTCATGAGAGAGAACTCCAGAGTAAAAGCCTCGGATGGCTGGGATAGGGGTGCTGGAAGTGAAGGAGTGGGGTGTGAGGGGCAAGCACGCCGATGCGGCCTTTACTAGGATCAGTTTTTAAAACCTGAACCTTCACTATCTGTTTCAATCACACCTCACGTTGTTGCAGCTGCGCGGGGACAGGTGTGTGTCCTGCAGCGGGCAGGTGTGGGCAGGTGCGGGGCCTGTGTGGGAGCCACGTAGCCTGGGACGGGAGAGGCCACGCAAGCAGGTGGACACAGGTGTGTGTGTGTGTGTGTGCGTGCGTGTGTGCGCGTGTGCTGCGTGTCGTGTACAGGGACAGCCAGCTGGTGGCAGGGGACTCAGGTATAGCACAACTCTAGGTGTATACAGAGGAGGGCATGCGGGTCGGCACGGCCAGCTGTGGCGAGGTGGTGAGAGCAAACCTTGCCTGCCCAGAGCGCTTGCTTCACGCCCTAACTGCCCAGGTACACGGTGCTCACCGGCAGCCCGCCCTTCCCTGCTGCGCCCCTCCCGGAGATGTACCAGAACATCCGAGATGGGCGCTACCCAGAGCCTGCCCACCTGTCACCCAATGCACGCCACCTCATTGCCCGCCTCCTGGCACCCGACCCGGCCGAGCGGCCCAGCCTGGACCAGCTACTGCAGGACGACTTCTTCACGCAGGTGGGCGGTGACAGCCAAGGGACTGGCCCAGCATGATGCCAGCTGCGTGTCTGCAGCCGGTGTCCCCCTCTTTCTGACAGAGTGGATAGTGGGGAGCTGGTCCCATAGGGCAAAGGCTGACCCCAAATTCCTCTCTTGGAAGGGCTTCACCCCTGAGCGCCTGCCACCCTGTTCCTGCCACAGTCCCCCAAGTTTCGCAGTCCCTGGGCCTCTGGATGGGCTCCTCCGGAAGGTGGGCCGGCTGCTGCTCGCTGAGTGCCGGCTACCCCGTGAGCACTGTGCCCGCAGCACCTCTGCGTTGGTGGTGGAGGCGGGATGTGGTGGCGGGTACCTCCCCTCTGCATGAAGCCCTGGCTCTGTCCCCAGAACCTTTTCCCCTTCAGGTCCCTTCACCCCCAAAGAGGAGTCAGGCCCAGAAGCAGAGGGGCTGGAACCAGACCCGATGGCGTGGGGCAGTGAGGTAAGAAATTAGGCATGGGGACCCTCTGAAGTTCCCCACGTGCAGGTGCATGGAGGCGCACACTCGCGAGCCAGCCATTCAGGAGGCTGAGTCAGAAGGATCGATGCAGGTACCATACAGCCTGCACCACATAGTGGGACCCTGACTGTAAATAAAAAAAGCCTCCTGCAGGCTTCCTGAACCCCAAAAGAAGTTGACCTTCCCAGGGCCCTGACCTGCCGTCCTGGGGCTGAATCCCCGTGTCCAACTCTGGCCCCAAACCTGGGGTTCTCGCTGCTGCCTGGTTCCCACCCTTAGTACCGAGTCCCCAGTGCATTCATGTGGGTGATTTGGCCCCCAAAGAACCTGGTCCCTCTGGGTGCTTAGCAAGGTGTGTGGAAGGAGAGTCCTGGAGTGGCCTAGGGGATGGGGATAGAACCCCTTGCCAGCCCACCCCATTTGTACTCAGGGAAGGGGCCTTCCCTCACTTCTGGGGCTCCCTCAAAGGTGCCTGTATCTGAGAGAAAGGCTCCCGACCCTGAGGACCCTGTCCACCTGCTCACACAAGGGGCCCTGCACAGTGACCCAGCAGGTGAGTGTGCCCTGCAGGGGACCACAGCTGGTGGTAGATGCCTGGAAGTGGGGACATGGATGAGGTCTCGCCGCGGCCACAGCCCCTCTCTTGGCCTCTACTTCCTCCTGTAACATGGGAATGGTGTGTGGAACCTTTCTGGGTTTAAGATTAAGATTTTCGCTCAGCAGATTAAAGCGCCTACAAGCAGGCACAGGGGCTGGCCGTGCTGCCCTCCCTGCCAAGCTGCAATTGAGACTGGGCCTGGTGGCATGCGCCTATAATCCTAGCTCTTGGGAGGCTGTAAACAGGCGGATCACTGAGTCCGATCTAGTAGTGAGACCCTGGACACCCTGTCCCCTAGGCCCTCCCCTAAAATACAAAACAAAAAAAGGTTAAGATTTTCTAGCCAGCTGGAGTGGTACACCCCTGTCATCCTGGCACTCAGGAAACTGGAGAAACTGCAAGTTCAAGGCCAGCTGGGCTACATAGTGAGTTCAAAGCCAGTCTGGACTACGCAGCAAGACCCTTTCTCAAAAAATAAAACAAGGGGCCGGGGAGATAGCTCAGGGGCACAAGTGCCTGCCTGGAAAGTGCAAGGTCCTGAGTTCGATCCCCAGTTCTGAAAATAAAACACAAGATTTCCTGGTGAGAGGCCGGGGCAGGAGGATCACAAGTTCAAGCTCAGCCTATGCAATTTGGTGAGACCTTGTCTCAAAAATCAGAAAGGGGTGGGGAAAGGATGAGATTTTCCTGTATGAAGGAGTCCAGAGGGGCTGGGTGGAGGGGCCATCTTGGTGGGAACCCAGGTCTGCAGACCCCCAGATAGCTCTGCCCTCCCAGGCCCAGAGGGGAGCCGGCAGCTGGAGGTGGAGGCAGCCATCAGGAGCCTGCAGCTGTGCCTGGACGCCGGCCCCGAGGGTAGGAGCCCAGCCCAGCAGGGCTCTGCCTCCCCCCCATCACGACTCCCCAGGGTATTTCAGGGCTCCTCAGGTGGCTGGGGTGGTTGTGAACATCTTCATGGAGTGCAGCAACTTCCCCTAGTAGCTCAGCCTCTCTGGAGGGGGGGGGGGCTGCCTGAGGCAAAGAGGACTCCTGGGGGGCCCACCTTCGCCCACTGCTGCCCCTCCTGAGACAGCCCTGCCTCCCTACAGCGAGCTCCCTGCCCTTCTTTCAGCCTCCACCCTCTGCTGCCCTGCTCTGAGGGGAACCCCAGGCCCCAGCACCCCGAGGGCCTTGTCCTCAGGATGCCCAAAACTCAGCTCCTGAGTTTTGGTTTTGATCTTCGCAGCATTGGGCCTGGAACCCTCCCACGTGCTTGGCAGGCCCTCACAGCTGAGCGACACTCCAATCCTTTTTAAATTTTTATCTTGACTCAGGGTCTTGCTTAATTTCCCAGGCTGGGTTCAGACTTACAATCTTCCTGCCTCACCCTCCTGGGAATGTAACATCACTCCACACAGCTCCCTATTAACTATTTAGAAATATTGGGTTCACTGTTACTATCTGTAGTTTCCCTCCTGTGCTGGAAAAAGTTAGAAGTTCATCCTCCTGTCCAACCATACCCACATTAAACAACCCTGACATCTGAGCACAATTTTTTTTTTTTCCGGAACTGGGGATTGAACTCAGCTCCTTACGCTTGCCAGGCAAGCACTTATTCCACTGAGCTATCTCTCCGGCCCCCCCAAAATTTTAAATAACATAAAGCAACACCTTACAGTGCTGTTCACATGGCCACCCAGAATTCCTCATTTCCAGTGGTGTCTCAGGCTCCCGACAGGTCCTGAGGAAGGAAGAGTCAAAAGACCAATTCCTGGAGGTGTGCTCACGCCTCGGCTGCCTCCTGTTTTGCTGTGAAAGCCAGCAGGACCCTGGAAGGCTGAGGCAAGAAGATCCCAAACTTACACCCAGCCTGGGCAACTCAATGACTTAGCAACACCTTATCTCAAAATAAAAATAAAAAAATAAAAATAAAGAGCTGGAGATGGAGCTCAGAGCAGAGGCCCGGCTTCAATTCCCAGTAGCAATGTGCATGCGTGCACACACACACACACACGCACGCACGCACGCACGCACGCACGCAATGCACCACCCCTCTGTCCAGGCCATGCCTGTGGCTGCTGACCCCCGCTTCCCATCCCATCTCTGTGCCCAGCCACACAGGACCCCCCAGGGGAGCAGTGGCCTGTGCTCTGCGCCCCCACATGGGTGGATTATTCCAGCAAATACGGCTTTGGCTACCAGCTGTCCGATGGAGGAAGCGCGGTCCTCTTCCGGGATGGTACCCACATGGCCCTGCGCCCCCCAGGAGGGTGAGTGCTGGACTCCTTTGCCCTGGAGGTCCAGCTCCTCCCCTATCTTTTAAAAATCCCATCCGTTTGTCAAGTATTAAGCACCCACTACCCACCTCTCCAGGGGTTCCATGCTTTTCTTAAGGGCATAACTAGGTGAGGTGGCAGGGCAGAAGGCAAAGTGACTGTGAATAGCATGGCCCTGGAGGGGGTTCCTGTGCTTGTGCTGCTCAGGTGAGACAGGAATGACAAGACCCTGGAATGATGTGACCCTGTCACATCAGCACAATGGGAGGCTGAGGCAGGAGGGTCTCAGGTTCCAGACTGTCTTGGTCAATAACTTATCAAGTTAGCCAAAAGTGAGAGAGAGAACAAAAAAGAGATGTGGATGGATGATGAGGTGTGTACAGGCTGGGGCGCTGGGACAGAGACCCATGCAGCCTCTCTGCTCCAGCCAAGTCTGCTACCTGCCTGCCCGTGGGAAGCTCAAGACTTTCACCCTGAGGGCCATGCCGAGCTCGCTGGGTGCCAAGCTCGCTGTCCTGCGGCTCTTTACCTGCTGCATGCAGAGGCGACTTCGAGAGGTGAGGCGAGGGCCCAGCGGGGAGGTTGGGCCTGGGGACCCCGTGGCACTGGCCTTGGTCTGTCCCCAGGAGGGAGTGCCACCAGCGCCCCAGCCTCCTGCGGCACCAGACCTTTGCCTGCTGCGGTTCCTAGTGTCACCGCAGGTGCTTCTGCTGCTGTTCAGTGATGAGACCTTGCAGGTGAGGGGGGAGGGATGGGGTGGGGGTGTTTCCTGGGAACGTGAAGCTCTGATGAGACAGGTGGCTCTTACGTTCAGGACCAGGCTGAACAACGTAGTGACTTAGCAAAACTTTGTCTCAAAATAAAAAGGGCGTGGGATGGAGCTCTGTGTAAAGGCCCTGGGTTCCATCCACAGTATTGCAAAAAAGTTGGAGTCTCATAGGGCGCCTATGGGCAGATAAGTCCCGCCTAAGCCTCAGCTTTCCTGTTACTAAAGCGCGGTGTCCCTGACTGGCTCCTCCCTGGCAGGCCAGCTTCAGTGGCACCCAGGCCCGGCTGGTGGTGAGCGGGGCCGGGGAGGACCTGCGGCTCACCCTGGCGCAGCCTGGCCAGCACTGTGTCTCCTGCTCTCTGCGGGCCCTGCGCCTGCACGGCTGCAGCCGCAACACCCGCCAGCGCCTGCACCTTGCCCTCCGCGTGCTGCAGAGCAGCTAGGCCGAGGCAGCACAGTCTCTGCACCTTGACGGTGAGCACCCAGCTCTGCTCCACCCCCAGGGCAGGGGGCCTTATCTTGAGGCATGACTGTTCCCCCAGACTCCTGGGCCATGTTCTTTTCTCATTAAAGAAAATTTGGCTCTGAAATTTGTCTTCTGCCTCTTGTTAAGGGTGCAGTTTGAGGAGTTTCAGCCACGAAGGCCTTCAAAGCCAAGCCCACACCAGGTATCATCCCGGCCCTCAGGAGGCTGGGGCAGGAAGATGGCGGGAACTCAAGGCTGGCCGGGCCCACACAGTGACTGTCTCAAACAAAAGGGGGACAACCTAAGTTGAGGGCTCCATAACCAGATCTATTGGGGTGTGGGCAAGGGTGAGGAAATGGGGAACACAGGGGATGTTAAAGAAGGCTGAGGGGATTGGGACTGATGCAAAACTCACTGGCCACGCCACGGTTCTCCCCCATTAGTGCTTTTAAAATTGTTTTCCTGTCCTCAGGATGAAACCCAAGGCCTGGCACTGAGCTACATCTCCAGCCCTTTTTAAAAAATCTTTTAGGAGAGGCCCTCACTAAGTTACTAGGTTAGGGCTGGGGAGATAGCTCCGTGGCACAAGTGCCTGCATGGCAAGTGCAAGGTCGTGAGTTTGAACCCCAGTCCCGCAAAAAAAAAAAAAAAAAAAAAAAAAAAATTCCAGAACTAAGTTACTAGGTTGCCCATGCTGGGTTCGAACTTGCTCTCCACTTGCCTCAGCCTCCCAGCAAGCCCACTAGGGCTTTAAAAGCCACAGTTCTCAGCATGGACACCTGGGCGGTGCTCAAGGTATCAGCTCCAGTTCTGAGTCTATGCTGGAAAATGCCCTGGATATGGGTTTGGGAGACTTGAGTTTGAATCCTGCCTTTGCCACTTACAGGCACAGCTTCAGTTCCCTCTCTGTTTTTTAAGTGGGACATAAACTCCCTGGATGCCTACTAGCACCATGGCTCCCTGCGATGCGCAGCTCCTGAGTTCCCTTTACCCCCAACCCTTAGAGTGGAAGAGGCAGTAACATACCTGCCACCTTCAAAAAGTGTTGCCAGCTGGCTCAGGAACATGTATCTGTGCCAGAGACACTGGTGGAGCCACACACAGTGGTGCACCCAGGGCTCCTAGCAACTTGGGAGGCTGAGGCAGGAGGATGGCAAGTTTAAGTTAGCCCATGTAACTTTTTTTTTCTTTGAGGTACTAGGGATGGAATCCAGGGCCTTTGCCCTGAGCTGCATTCCCAGCCCTTTTTATTCTATTTGGGATAGGGTCTTGTTAATTTGTTAAATTCCTTAAAATAGGTTCTGCAGTCTTCTGCCTCAGTCTCTCAATGCCTGGGGTTACAGGCGCGCACAACCATGGCCAAGTGGCTTATCCTGAGAGCAGGTGCTCTTCGTGGGACAGGGGAGTCCCCAGAGTCACTGGCGTGGCTTGGCACGAGAGTGGCTGCCCCAACGTGGGAACTCCTGGCATGAGCAGGAGGAAGCCAGGGTCGCTGCTCAGCACCCATCCCACCGAGAGCGACCCAGCCCCGGGGTCCCCAACACCCTAGGGGTCCCCCGGGTCCAAGAAGGAAACCGAGCAGCCCCCAGACATCATGTTTAATTTCCACGTGGGTTTCCTCTGTAAGCAGAAAAAGGAATTAAGATGCAAATGGCTGGAGCTGGGCCTGAGGGTGTGCACCTGTAACCCCAGCACTCGGGAGGAGTGCCGCAAGTTCAAGGCCAGCCTGGGCTACAGGGTGAGACCCTGTCGAAAGAAAGAAAGAAAGAAAGAAAGAAAGAAAGAAAGAAAGAAAGAAAGAAAGAAAGATGGATGAAAACTCTCCAGGAGCAGCAGCACACTGGAGCCCGCTGGGCAGCTCTGCGTCGGGAGCAGCAGACGTCTTCGATGTGTCCCTTCATCGATGTCACTGCCAGTCGTACGTGGTGGTGGAGGGCACAATGTCCCTCCAGGGCTCCAGCACAACTTGAAGCCCCTGCCCTGCCCTGCCCTGCCGAGGACCCCATGCCCCCGAGTACCCACCAGCAGCCCAGATGCTGGCCCAGTTCCCACTGGAGTATGATGCCCGGGGTCAACCCAGAAGGCCTGGACCTCCCAGACACGCCCCACGCTGAGGCTAGCTCCCTTTTGAGCCATTTCCTATGCCTCCCAAAGCTAAATGTGCCCCCTACCCCGACCCATATCAACACTTGATCCCTGGGCCTTCCTACTGGGGAACATCCTCAGCTGTTTTACAGTTTAATTTTGAGATAGGGTCTGGAACTCAAGATCGTCCTGCCTCAGCCTCCTGAGTATCTGGGTTGACAGGTGGGCACACCACAGCTGGTTAATCTTTTTGCTCTTTGCTACAAAATTATAACCGAAAGGATCAAACTCAATCCTAGAGACTACCCCCTCTATTCCCAAATCCCCTGCAACGCTGGGGAAGTCACAGCCCACCCACTGCACCCATCCCTTCTCACGCACTTACATTTTTTTTTTTAATTTATTTATTTTTGTGTTATGGCTGGCTCAGCCTGCCCTGGGGCTGGGGCTGGCACAGATGTGGTGGCAGGGATTGAACCGCGGTCTTTCCAGTTCTTAAGTTTTCCTAAGCAGGTGCTTTAGACCGCTGAACCATCTCCCCAGCCCTGCACTTACATTCTCAGGGAAAGAAATTCAGCTCTCAAGCGCGTTCCCGCCGTCCAGCTACACCTTGCGCCTGGGCGCGGCTGCGCATGCGTGTGCACAGGTCCACCGAGCAGGCTTAAGGCAGATGGAGGAGGCAGAGCTGGCGTTTTTTAGGTGGGGGAGATGGGGACCAGGCAGGGACTTTGGCTGGTCCCATGTGGCCCCGCTAGGGGTGCAGAGATTCACCCGCTGCTTAGCACTTTGTAGCCCCAACTGCCTTTCATGTAGAAGTCTTAGTTCCCAAATCTGTACTGCAAGCAGGCAGACAGCGCCGGGAGTAGAACCAGGCTGCCGCGCTGGCTGTGGGGTCATCCCTGGACCCCGAGGCTCTAGCTGCCTCCAGCTGGAATCTGTGGCGAGGTCGTCCTCTCCCGCTCGCTTCTATTCGGCACTCGGGAATACCTTCCTGCGCAGACTTCAGGAGCACCTCAAGATCGTTCTGGACACTTAGACTTCTAACGAAAAGTGATTTTTAGTGAGACCCTGCAAACTATCCAGGCCCCGGCTGAGGGAGGAGGGACCAGCCGTCACACTTGTGTGTGTTTCGCAGCCCCGAGGACTGACCCCAGGGCCAGCGCATTGGGCTCCATCCTGACCTGAGACAGGGCCTTGCTAAATTGTTAAGCTGCTCAGCTGGGGCTGCCAACTTGCAGTCCTCCTGCCTCAGCCTCCTGTCGTGCTGGGATGGTTTCATAGTTTTTCATCACCTTCTGCAAACACCAAGTGCCCTCCCCAACCCTGCACCCCCGGGTGCACTTCCTGTCTTTGGGGTCCCCTGTCCCACAGCCCATGCTGTCTGCCCTGTGTCTGGCATCTGTCACTAAGCACAGCATGCTCGATGTTCACCCAAGCTATAATGAGTGTCACAGCCTCCTCCTGTCCTGGCCAAATGACATCCTAGCTTGGGAACAACCTCACTCTATGCGGTATCCTGGACATTTGTTTCAAATAATGGAAACATTTTTACTTCCTTTTATGAGCTAAATACCACACACAAGCTTCAAATCCTGAGGTATTCAGAAAAAAAGTGTTTTCAGGGTCAGGTGAGCACACACCTGAAATCCCAGCGCCTGAGAGGCTGAGGCAGGAGGATCATAGAGAGTTCAAGGCCAGCCTGGGCTCCATAGTGAGTTCAAAGCCAGAGACTGCAGCATACACTGAGACCCTGTCTCAAAAAGCCAACCAATTAGTGCCTGCCAGATAGCTCAGTGGACTAAAGCACCTGCTTTTGCAGAGCACTGCGGCCCAGGTTCGATCCCGTGTGTCACGCCACAGCACCGTCCCCAGGGCTTGCTGAGACGGTGACTGAGACTGAGCATGGTGGTGTGGGCCTGTAATCCCAGCATTTGGGAGGCTAAAAGCAGGAGGATCACTACAAGATCTATGTAGTGAGTCCCTGTACCAAATACACTAAAAGGAAAAAAAGCTAACCAAACAAAAAACACAGCCCAACATGTACAAACCGTCCAGCTCTGTTCCCACCCAGAGCACTTGTTTCTGGGGGAAAAATGGATAAAACGAAACACAGCCAGCATGTTCGGCTGTGCCTTGCAAAGTGACCTACCTAGAGTGTTGATTTCCATCTGTCTGTAGGCGTCAGAACACCAACAATCTGTGACAATCTCCCACACCCGGAGCCCACAATCCTGCTTTATTAAAAATAAACCCATGACAGAATATATTAATTTTCTAACCTCCAGGGCCGATTTTTATTTCTGGGTATAAGAACTTCAAAAGAAAAGCTACACGAACACTCTCGCACTGAAACTTTCTGGAATATTTTTTAGAGGAGTTAATCGTGTGCCTCGAGAAATAAAAATATTAGCTGATTTGAGTGCTGATAGGGGCAAAATTCAAGAAACAAATCTACTTGAACTATGGCTAGAATTTTTTTTTGTCATTGTACACTAGGGTGGAACCCAGGGCCTCCACACTGAGGTTCTTCCTTTCTCTTTTTACATTTTCTATTTTGAGACAGAGTCTAATTTGCCCAGGCTGGAATTGACTTTGAGATCCTCCCGCCTCAGCTTCCCAGAGTGTCAAGGTCACAGGCGTAAGCACCACACCTTTTTTTTTTTTTTTTTTTTAAGGAAGCTATTTAGAGAAGTCTAAGTCTGAGGAATGAGGGGGAAATTTCTTCAAGAGCAATCTTGCCTTTTTATTCCCCCACGTTGAGTTACACGTCCTTGCCCCCCATCCATCTCCACTCCCCAATATCTCCCGCCCACCTCCTATGTACACACTCTGATTGGACTGTGAGTACGTGTGACACAATGCCTCCTCCAATCAAGAATGACCAAGGCGGGGCTGGTGCAGCCGCAGCCCTGAAGGACTGTTGGCTACTGCCAAGGTAATGTGTGTGATGTCATAACGCTTCTCCCCGGCAACAGCTCTAGTCTCTGGGTCCTTTCAGCCCAGAGCCCACAGGGAGGTTTTAAAGTCCCCATGAAGGGGCTTGGGATATAGCTCAGCGGCATATGCGCCAACCTGACAAGCAGTAGGTCCTGAATTCAGTCTCTTGTACCAACCATCACCTGAGGCAGGAGGATCACTGAGAGTTCAAGGCCAGCCTGAACTGCATAGTGAAACTGACTCAAAAAAGGCAAAAACAGAGCCGGGCGTGGTGGCGCACGCCTGTAATCCCAGCACTTGGGAGGCTGAGGCAGGAGGATTGGTGAGAGTTTGAGACCAGCCTGGGCTACAAAAGCGAGCTCAAGGCCACCTGAACTGTATAGGGAGACTCTGTTTCAAAAAGACAAAACAAACAAGCAACCCCCACCCCCAAAAGCTCCCAAATAATTGAAAACAGGTGTCAAGAGTATAGCTCCTTGGTTGAGGGTGTGCTTACCATTGTGAAAGCACTGGATTCAGTCCTCAGCACTGAAAAAGAAAAGAATTTTAAAAATAGATCTTAAAAAGAAACTTGGGCTGGGGAATATAGCTTAGCAGCATAAGCACCTGCCTAGCAAGTACAAGGTTCAGAGTTCTATCCCCGGTACCACAAAAACAGAACAGAAAAAAACCTGTAGAGGGCTTGCCAGGTAGCTCAGTTGGTTAAAGCACACGATTTGGCAAAGTCTCTCAGGCACCAGCGACTGAGGTTCGATCCCCACCCCCACAGGAAGCATGAGACCTGCCCTTAAGGCAGCCTCAGCCAACCCAAAAAAAAAAAAAAAAGAAACTTGTAGCCTGGAGAGGTGGCACACATCTGTAATTTCGGCTATTTGAGAGGCAGGAGAGTCAGTTTTGAGTCCAGCCTTGACAACTTAGCAAAACACTGTCTCCAAATAAAATTAAAAGGGCCAGCGAGATAGCTCAGTGGTCCAAACCGCCTGCTTAGGGAAGTTCAGGCAGACGCAGGGGACCGCGGTTTCATCCCAGCGGCACATGCCGTGTCAGTCCCGCCCTCAGGGAGGGCTGAGCCGGCCAAAACCAAACACCACAAAATTCTGCCTTACACAGTTAAATGGCAGAGCAATGCTTCATCCAGACAAGATCAAGAAAAAAATAAGAAAAATAAATAAAATAAAAAAATAAAAAAGGCTGAAGATAGGGCTCTATGAAAAGGCCAGAATGCAAGGCAGCTCTGGGTGGAAATGGGGGTTGAGGGCCTGAAGGAGTCCTCCTAAATGGGGGGACCTCACAAAGGCGACACCCACCCCCCCCAAGGATACTGTGGACATCTCTGTGGCCATGGCCTTGGGGGAAGCCGCTCCACGCTGCAGTACCTGGGCTGCCCACGGAGCCCCCGGTACCTGGATCCCTGCAACTGGTCCCAGCCCCTGGTCCAAGCAACTGGAGACCGAGAGTTCCATTCCCTGGGGTCGACCTGAAGAAGCTCTGCATGCAGAACCGGCCTGGCCAAGGGGAGGGTGCGCCGCGCTCACTGCATGTGGAGCTGGGGATGAAGAAACAGGGCAGCCAAAAGCCTCGGTTTCTCCCCTGTTGACGATTACACCTGCTGCAGGGCCCATGTCAGGAAGAGATTTTTCCATATTTTTTTCCTGGTGCAAGAGGACCTGGAAACCAGACCCTCACGTGTGCTAGGCAGGCACCCCTTACTGGCTCCATCCTCAGCTCTTTTCATTGTTTTACTGTGACACAGGGTCTCCCTAAATTGCCCAGGCTGGGCTTGCACTGGGAATTCTCCTACCTCAGCCTCTCAGTTAACCGCGATGGAGGCTGCTGCTGGAAGCAGGGCCCTGAGCAGGCAGGAAGTACCCCACCCCCGGCCATTGGCGTGACCGCCTTTGCTGCGGCTGTCCTGCCGCTGTGTGGGCCAAGTGAATGCGTGGGGTTCCCCCATGGGGCACCTGGAGGCTCCCAGCAGGCCAAGCTGGACCCGCCTCTGGGCCCCCACATAAGACAGTCCTGGGTCCAGCGCTCCCAGAGAACACATAATGGGCAAAACTTTAAAATACCCAAGCTGGGCATGGTGGCCTATGCCTGGGGTCTCAGCTACTTAGGAAGCTGAGGCAGGAAGATCACACGTTCAAACCACTTAGTGACTTAGCAAGACGGCCTCTCACAAGGGCCAAGGTTCCATCTCCAGCCCTGCGAAGGAAAAAAGCCCTTCAAGGATGGTGAATTTCCCTGCCCTTGGGCGCTGCCCCAGCCTGTGCTCAGATCCAGGCCACCCGCACCCCAGTGAGGCCAACTCTGCCCGACCTGTGCAGCCTGCCAGAGTGGCAGAAATAATGCACAGAAAAATGAACTCTCGCGTCAAGTTAATCTTTAATGACATCGTGAGTCGAGTGCTCTGTGTTTTATTTATCGTTTTACTTTCAAATGTTTTTGCTTTTTAAAAATGCATTAGTAACACCAGGTATGGGAGCACGCACCTGTCATGCAGGCATTCTGGGAGGCTGAGGCAGGAGAATTGCTGAGAGTTTGAGGCCAGCCCAGGCTTCATAGGGAGACCCTGTTCCCTCCACCCCCCCCCAAAAAATAGACATAGAAATCTATAGATAATGGAGCTCCTAAGGGCCTGCCAAGTCCTGTTTTCTCTATTAAGAACCTCTTGCTGTATCTGTTCCAGTTATTAATCCACTAACAATTTTGACATGTGTGTGCCTCTGTGTGTGGTACCCAGGGCCTTTGCACTCAGCTACACTCCTGCCCTCTCATCATCTCTATTTGAGACAGGATCTGGACTAGTCACTAAACTGCCCACGCTGGTCTCAAACTTTTGATCTTCCTGCCTCAGCCTCCCAAGTGCTAGATGACAGGCACTTGACATCACACTCGACTAAAATGTATGCTTTGGTTTCCTTAGTTTTCTCCAGCGTCCCCTCTGGGCCCTGGGAGCTCGCAGGGCATGAGTCCTTGCATCCTTAGGGCTGTGGCAGGTTCTCAGCCTTTCTGGTTTGTGCTGACAGGGCTTGCATGACCAGCATCTAACTCATCTGATGGTTTTCTCTGGCTAGACTGGGCTAAAGGCTGGCAGGAAGGAGCATCAGGGAAACCCTGGGCCTACTCTTCAATGGGACAATCCTGGAAGACATCTGTTTTAGCCAAGAGAGAAGGAATTGAAAGTGTTTTATTTAGTTTTGCGTTGTTTGAGACAATCTCACTCTGTAGCCCAACCTGGCCTCAAACTTTCAGAGACTCTCTTGCCAGCATGCCATCTTACTCAGCTTGAAGGTGGGTTTTGGAACCCAGACCTCTCACTTAATCCAGGCATATAAGTTGGACAACCTTCTCCCTTCTCTCTAAGGATGAGTCTCAACCTCTCTTTGAAAAGGAGAAAACAGAACCAAGTATGGCAGTGCACGCTTATAATCCCAGCACTGGGGAGGCTGAGGCAGGAGGATCGTTGTGAGTTTGAGACCAGCCTGAGCTACATAGCGAGACCTTGTCTTAAAAAAAAAAAAAAAAAAAAAAAAAGTGGCAGGGGGATAAATGTGTCCACATGATGTTTACTGTCTGGCGATAAGGCCTCATACCAAGTCCTTGCCAAATGACCAGTTTGGTGGGATTGTTGTTGTTGCTTGGGTCTTTATGTATTTTTATTTATTTACTGGGGATTGAACCCTGGGCCTTTGTACTCAGCTATACCTCCAGTCCTTTTTAATTTTGGCACAGAGTTTCACTACATAGCATAGGATGGGTTTGAAGTTGGGATCCTCCTGCCTCAGCCTTTCAGAGTAGTGGGACGGATGACAGGAGTGCAACACCACAGCGAGGTTTCTAGTGGCTCATTGCAAAACCCCAGCTGCAGGATGAGCCAAACAGCCCCACCACTCGGGAGACGAATGCTGTGAATTCAAAGATCCTGGAAGCTGGGGCCTTTGCTGCGCTTAAGGTTGGTGGCTGATCTGTCACAGAGTGGGACGGAGCGTGAGGTCACTCTACACCAACCTGTAGAAAGGCAGAAGCCTTGCCCGCCTTGGGAAAGCCAAGTGCGCTGGCTTCTGTGTCATATCAGTCAGTCATTCAATCAACAAACTTAACTGGGCATGGTGGCACACAGCTATAGTCCCAGCACTCATGAGGCTGAAGCAGGTGGATCACTGAATTCAAGCAAGGCGGGGCAGAGTGTCATATGCAACTTCAGCCACACGGTGGCGACAGAGCACGGGCCATTCAGGTCCGCGGGGTTGGGCGGGGCCTTTAGATCCCCCCCCTCTGAGCAGCTCAGTACCAATAAGCGTCTATGAGATTAGTCCTGGTCTGTGTCCCCACAAATTACCGCTAGAATTTAAAACCAATGGGTCCGTCTTTCTGCCACTTCCCTTCCCAGAGAAATGCCACTCCTAGCAAGTGGAAATTCATCATGCAAAGTCATACGCTTGTCATTCAAGCTGCTCAGGAGCCTGAGGCAGCAAGATCCCAAGTTCGACAGCAGCCTGAGCAACTTGATGAAATTCTGTTTCAAAATACCAAAAAAGGGTTGGGAATGTAGCTCAGCGGTGAGCATATGCCCATCATCTGGGAGGCCCAGCTCTGCAGGAGAGGAGAAGGAAGAGAGACTATACAGCACATAATTACATTTGAATTTCATATGAATAATAAAGCATTGATTGGGGCTGGGGAGATAGCTCCATGGCACGAGTGCCTGCCTGGTAAGTGTAAGGTTGTGAGTTCAAACCCCTGTCCTGAAAAAAAAAGAAAAAATAAAATAAAGCATTGATTAGCAGAAGAATATACCATGGACTGCTAGGAACATACTGGAGACTGAACCCAGGACCTTCCCACTGAGCACCAGCCCCAGCCCCTTCTACTTACTATTTTGAGACAGGATTTCACTAAGCCAGTAAGTTGCCCTGGCGGAGCTCCAATTGGAGATCTTCCTGGCTCATCCTCTCTCCATGCTGTGATGACAGGAATGTGTCGGGACACTTAACTTCACCTTTATCTTTTTTTCTTAAACACAGATTCAGGGGTTGGGGAGATAGCTCAGGGGCACAAGTGCCTGCCTGGCAAGTGCAAGGTCCTGAGTTCAAACTCTGGTCTTGCAAAAACAAACAAACAAACAAAAAACAGATTCAGGCTAGTCTTGAACTAAATATACAGCCCAGGCTGGCCTTGAACTTACAGCGATCCTCCTGCCTCAGTCTCTTGAGTGCTAGGATTATAGGCATGGGCCACCATGTCTGGCCCTTTGTCTTCCTTAAATTTCTCCTACATACATCTTTAAAAGTCTTTCAAAAATCTGCATAGCAAGAATAGTTTCCTTGGGGGCCAGGGAGATAGCTCTGTGGTACAAGTGCCTGCCTGGCAAGTGCAAGGTCACGAGTTTAAATCCTGGTCCCGCAAAAAAAGACAAAAAAAGGAAGAATCTTTGGCCTCTCTCTCTCTCTCTCTCTCTCTCTCTCTCTCTCTCTCTCTCTGGTGTGGCTACTTATGATTCAATTAAAACTCAGTAAAATAAAAACTTCAGCTTCCCAAATGTACTATCCTAACGCAAGGCTAGATCCTTGTGTGTGCCTGAGGTGCCTGTGTTTAGCACGTCCCCATCACTCAGGGAAGTTCTGTTGAGCAATGCTGAGCTGGAACATTCTAGCAGATTCTAGAAAGAGTCAACAGAGTCTCCAGCCCCACGTGATGATGTCAAGTCAGATTCTGTCAGCCACTGAAGTCAGCACAGGCTAATGT
Organism: Capromys pilorides; assembly: GCA_004027915.1. Lineage (NCBI taxonomy): Eukaryota > Metazoa > Chordata > Mammalia > Rodentia > Capromyidae > Capromys > Capromys pilorides. The sequence continues at coordinate 19,397 of PVKN010003986.1, forward strand.
GATTGCTGAAGGGTGAGGTAAGCTGGTGCAAAGCAGGAAATTTTGGGGCCCAGGAGATAGCTCAGTGGCATAAGCACCTGCCTGGCAACTCCAAGGTCCTGAGTTCAATTCTTGATACTGCAAAAAATAAATAAGCAGGAAATTTCATCACACACCTGTGCAGTGGGCCCCATCTGTCCACCCAGAATACAGGTACCTGTGGGCTGTGAGGGAGGCCCAGGGGCTCCGCTGTTCCCTGCACCTCCATGGGCCATGTTCTACACTTAGCTGCTGTGATTTGATGCTCTGGAGGCCGAGCCCCTTGGCATGGATATGGGAGCTGAGGTCAGAATGAGGGGCTGGGCCCAAGGTTGAATGGCAGTCATGGCTGCCTGAGATGGGGTCGCATCTCGAGGGACCCTAACCTGGACAGGTGGCAGGGCAGCATCCCCACCTGGAGCCCACACCTCAGACACCAGGTCCCTGATGAGACCAGAACAGGGGTTACAGGCACTGGACTGGAGTCACCAAAGTGTCATGTCCCAAGCAAGCCCCAAGAGACAGGGGTGATGACAGTGTGGAGGCCTTGGGCCGGACCCTCCCACCCCCACCCCCACCCCCATGCCCCCGCTGTGCCTGACAGAGGCCAGAGGTGTCGGCTCCTTGGCTCCTTGCCCAGCGTTTGCTGCCCAGCCCTTCTAGGACACACGTCTGGTTCTATTTACTTCTGCTTGCAGTGGTTTAAATGACAAAGCAGAGCCACGGGGTCTCCTAACAGCAAGGCCAGGATGATCTTCCTTCAGGCACAGGCAGATCCAGCGTCTCCACTGGACGGTGCCCAGCCCTGGCCACTTCTCCAGCTCTCCACCTGAAGGCCCAACCACCAGGTGTTCTTGGGCCTCCCAGAGGCTCTGGCCAGGCTGGACTCGGGCTCAAGGCCCAGGCTGGTCCCTCGGCAGCTGCGAAACTCCAGTCATTCCTCCAGTGCAGGTCCGCCCTGCTTCCCGCTGCCGAGCTGTTCTTCTCTTCCCTCCCTCCCTCGCTCCCGCCTTTCCTTCCATGTTTTCTTGTGTATCTTTTCCAGTACTGGGGATGAGAGCCACGAGTTCACACTGAGCTATACTCCCAGCCCGTTCTTATGAGACAGGGTCCTGCTAAACCTTGTTGTCCAGGCTGGGCTCAAACTTGCAATCTTCCTGCCTGGGCCTGCCACACCTCCTGGCGTCCTTCTCTTTATAATGATGCCGGTCCCTGGATTTAGGGCTCACTCCACCAACCCAAGATGATTTCATCTCAAGACCCTAAATCATGTCTGCAAAACTGTTTTTCCAAATAACCTCTCTGTACAAGTTCCAGGTGACATTTAGTGGGCAGGGGGCACCGTGCAACCGCTGCAGCCTGCCAAGCCTCCCAGGGCTCGAGCCTGGATAGAGGGCACCCATTCTAACACGGGGTGCCAGACCAGGGGCCCTGCAGGGCTAGGCTGGAACCTAGCCGTCTTTGCCTCTGGTTGCTCCTCCCCTCCTGATGCCACAACTCCCCCAGGAGTTTCCCAGCGCCCCCCTTTCTAAGCCATCTCTGCCCTGGGGCTCCTTGTCTGGCCAGCAGCTCTGGGCAGGGACCCAGCTCCCTGCTTTGTCCCTGCCCCACACGGGACTCTGGGCTCCCCCTGGTTCTTTCACATCATCGGCAGCCACTAAGTGCCAAGGCCCACCCGGTGAGGTGGGTTCCATGCTAACCAGGCCTCCGTCGCCCTGGAGAAGCCACAGCTGTCTCTTGAGCTGAGTGCCCTCTGGGGTAAGAATCACCTAAGCAGGGAAGGGGTGCTGACTGCACCCCACATCTCTTTCCCTCCTCTGAAATGAGAAAGTGCTACCCACCCCACCCCACAGGGACACCGAGGGCTCTTGTATAGTAAAAAGACTTTATTAAGAAGGCTTTGAAGTCAAAAAATAAAACTCTTGATACAATTTTTTTAACCCTTAAATCAGCTCAGCAAATATATAATCAGTAATTTAGCTGTGGAAGATTAAAGGTCCATTACTTTTATTTAAAATAAAATATATTTTAGTTCTTAAAATTTATTCCATAAAGTACACATTTCCCTATAAATTCCCTACATATACACAAGAGGTAAAAAGTAAAAGTTAAAAAAAAAAACTTTAAAAAAATTTTTAAAAAGACAAACGAAACACACAGCAGGAAGGGGATTCATAATTACGGAGAAAAGAGAGAAACCTGTGTTCAAGCTCTGGCCCCGCCCCCGCCCCCTACCGGTGGCTGTGTACAAAATGATAAGCATGAACCCCAAAAAAGAGTTAAAAATGCCACCCTCTTTCTGAAGTGCCGGGGTCATCCGAGACTGGCTAGCAAGAACATACCGTCAAATCTAAAACAGCCACGTACAAAGGGAAGACGAGAAAAGTTGTAAAAATTGTGTTTTTTCACTTCGGTTTTTAAGGTCACCCTGGGGAAGGGAGCGTCTTAAGTAAAAAGTGCAAGGAGACCTCTTCTCTTGGTTTATTTGAACCTGTCCACGCAATACTGTTATTTATCAGGAACTGAGGTGTCGCAGCCGGGCCACCGGCTGGCTGTCCCCACACCTGGCTGAGGAGTTAAAGCCATTTCTGAAAACTGGTGGCCCCGGGTCAACAGCTCAACCTATCTTCTCCCAACCTCAGCCTGGCTGACACCTCCCACCCTGGCTCCCGAGGTCGCAGCCACCGCACCCCCGGGCATACCCTAGGAAAAGATATGAATGGCCTGGGTGGCCGGCGTGCGGCAGGCAGGACACTCGGGCTGGCTGCGGCCACATATGCGGACGGCGCAGTCCATGCAGAAGAGGTTGTGGCCGCAGGGGACCAGCGCAGCCATGGCTTCGCCTTCGGCGCACACCACGCACTCCCGAGCCAGGGCAGCGGTGGGCGCACCCGAAGCCGCGGGCGCCGCGGGCGCAGAGGCGGCTGCGCTCGCCGAGGGCTTGCGGTTCCCATCCGAGGCGCTCGAGTCCAGCACTGTGGGCGTGGAGAAGCTGGTGCCGCTGGAAAAGGGCGGCAGGGTGCCGTGCGGGGGCCGCCAGGGGAGCGGGCCCACCGGGTCTGGGGCGCCCCTGCGGGCTAGCGGGAGCTCCAGACCCAGGCCACTGCCGGCACCGGGCTCGGGCAGTGTGGGCGAGTGGCGTGGGGTGGCTGTCCCACTGCCCCGCCGCGCTCCCGCTGGGGGTGGCCCTGGGGTCCCATTGATGGCTGTGCAGCTGCTGAAGGTGGGCAAGGGGGGTGCAGCGCGCTCGAACGGCGCCCAGATAGTGGCTGCAGTGGGCACGGTGAGGTCCAGGGCCAGGAAGTCGAAGCCGAAGTCACAGTCTTCGGGCGCAGGGGTTCCTGCGCTGTCCCCGCCGAAAGAGAAACCCCCACTGCCGGAGCTGCTGTAGGGGCTGGCGGGCCCCGGGTCTGGCCCTGGTGGCCCCGCTCGGCCGCCTGGGTAAAAGGCGTCAGGTGCACTCAGGGTGCTGTCCCCGCGGAGGCCGCCGGCGGCTGTGCCTGTGGGGGGCCGCCGCCCGGGGTGCGGGGCCTTTGCCCAGAGTCCCGCAGCGGCGCCCAGCAGGTCCAGGCAGACGTCGGTGCCATTAGCATGGAAGTCGCTGTCGGGGCCTGAGTCCGCGAAGGCACCAGTGCGCAGCGTGATGTGCGCCTCTATCTCCTCACGCGCGCGGTCCACGTTCTCCGGCATCCCGGTCACCGCGAACACCGGCTCCTTGTCACGCCCGGGCGTCACGATGTACGTGTGTGTCCGCTGCTGGATGCGCTTGATGGTGGCGCCCTTGGGCCCCACCACCAGCCCCACCACGCGGTAGGGCACGCGCACCTGGATGGTGGTCTGTCCGGGCAGGTTGGGAGGACCCGGGGTGGCACCTGGCAGCCCGCCGGCCTTGCCTCGAGAGGCTCGGATCAGGGAGAAGTGCTCAGCGGCAGACAGGATCTCACGCTTGGCCATCTCCACGTCCTCCTTGCGGCCTGTCACGATGAACACCGGCTCCTCCCCACGCACCGGTGTCTTGATGTATGTGTTGGTCTTGGCGCGCAGGGCCTTGATCTTGCAGCCTGTGAGGGAGGCGGGGAACAAGCTGATCCCCTGCCCAGATCAGCCCAGCTCACTGCAGACCAGTGGGTGGACCCCACTCATGGGCCCCTGATGTTTATTCTCCTACCCAGAGCCTCAGTTTCTCATCTGGGTTCCAAGGGATGGCAAAACAATAAGGACCTTGTGGTGGGCCCACCATAATTCATGTCCAGCTGGAACTTCACAAAGTGATAGCTACAGTCAGAATGAATAAATGCGTCTCCCACCTCCCCCAGGTTCAGAGATGGCAAAGTGACACCCAGTGGGACACTTTTTTTCCAGAATCAGGGATTGAACTCAGGACCTTGCCTTTGCCAGGCAAGCGCTTAGTCTACTGAGCTATCTCTCCAGCACCCCAGTGAGACACTATAAAATAGTGGGGCCTTGGGAAAGCCAGATAGGAGGGCACCACCCTCCTGAATGCCACGAGCATCCTGGTAAGAGACGCCAGGTGACTCCTTCACTCCTCAGTGTGAGGAAACATAAAACATGCCTGTCATTCCCCCACTTAGGAAGGCTGAGGCAGGACGATCACAAGCTTCAGCCCAGCCTGGACAACTAAGCCAGACCCCATTAAATAAAAGAACTAAAAAATTCAAAGTACTGGAAATGTAGGAAAATCCTGGGTTGACTCCCCCTACCAAAGTCGTGAACATAGATACACATACAGCACCATCTATGAGTAGGAGGTCCCCCACGATGCCAGATCTGAGGCCCCTGGTCATGGGCTCCCTATCTCCAGGAACCACAGGCCACAGTAACATTTCTGCCTTGACAAGTGACCCAGTAGAAGACAGTTACAGCGGCAGCAAGGGAAGTGGAGGCAACCTGCGCCTCCCCAGATGTAGTTAACATGCAGCCATGCTGCAAGCAGAGCAGACCCAAATGCAGCGCAACGGCATCTTTGTGAGATTACAGACATGGCCAGGGGACCCCAGTGACTGGGTGACACATACACTCTAGAGGGGACACCACAAGCAACAACACTGGTTGGAGCTGGGAAACTAGGAAAGGTCAGCCTAGCATGCTTCAGGCTCTGCCCTTCAGTCTCCAGATACACGGCAGCCCCAGGGGTTCCACACAGACCCCCTCAACTCTGGGCTGTGCTATCTCCTGCGATTCTCATAACCAAAGGACCTCAGGCCAAGGGCACTTGGGGTCTAAGCCTAATGGCAGATTTCTGGGCTAAGCCTTGAAAGCCCAGGTGAGTTCCTGAGGGGACACTGAGGCGATCCCTCCAGGCTTTGGAGGCAGAGGCCACAGTGAGGTGCTGTTTCAATGCAAGAGGCAGGGTGGTGAGAGAGTAACAGTGTTGCCAATGTCCCCACAAGGAGAAAACACAGAACCAGGATGATATCCCCTCCCCACCCCATCCTCCTATTGATAATGAAATCCAGGTCCTGCACACAAAGCCACACTCCCAGCTTTTCTTGTGTTTTTTATTTTGAGACAGGGTCTCACTAAGTCACTAAGTTGCCCAGGTTGGGCTCAAAGTTTTGAAACTCCTGCCTCAGCTTCCAAGCACTTTTGACACAGATGTCACAGAAACCAGGCCAGGAAGACAGAGTGATCCTAAGGACTCAGGGGAGGGACAATAGGAGACAGAGGCAAACATCCCAAGAATCACAGTGACCCCTTTGCTAAGAACTCTGAGCGGGGCTGGGGTGGCAGTCACACACGCCCTAGAGGATGACAGCCTCCCTGCCACACCCCCATTGCTAATTTTTGAGGTTCCAGTGCTGAATGGATCTGTCACTGTCACCCAAACCTTCCCAGCACCCCCTTCCCACTGTGACCTGGCCAGCAGCCAGGCAGAAGCCACCAGGGGACAGGTGGAGGATCCTGGCATGGGGTTCTCCCATCCTCTGGACTGAATGAGGTGACAAAGCTGGGGAGGGGGCTGAGATGGCAGCCCTGAGTCTGCCTGAGCCACGACCAAGGGGTCCAATACAGCCCAGCGCGCTGGCTTCTGGCTCCATCATGAGGCTCCCTGGCCCAAGTCCACTGATGCCCAGCCTAAGAGGTGACCAAGATGTCACCTGGCCCACAAAACCCAGCTCCAAAAGTGATCCATACTTCTGCCCCATTAGGCAAGAGTAAGTGGTGCACGCCTGTAATTCCAGCACTTGGGAGGCTGAGGCAAGAGGATCGCTGTGAATGCAAGGCAAGCCTGGGCTCCATGGTGAGGACAAGACTAGCTTGAAATACACAGTGAGACCCTGCCTCAAAAAAATAAAAATAAAAAAAAATTTTCCTTGGCAAGTACAAGGTCCCAAGTTTGATTCCTGGTACCAAAACAGAAAACTTCCCTTGCAACATGCTGTTGGAAGGACTGAGCCCCTGTGCACAGCACAGTGAGAACCTGCCCTGCTTCTATCCTGAGTATGGAGGAAGATCCCAAGGTCACGCCCACAGGGGAGTGGCACAATGGCTTCCGGACTGACCTTCTTGGACCCACTGGGAGTCTCTACTCTGAAACTCCCGGTGGCAGTGAATGATGAGAGGGAGGATTAGGAGTGGCAGTGAGTGGAATCACTAGGAGTTCAAGGCCAACATGAGCAACACAGCAGGCTCAAGGACAGCCCAATCTCTCCAGCAAGACTCTTGTCTCAAAAAATCAAAACCAGGCTGGCAAGATAGCTCAATGGTCTAAAGCACCTGCTTAGGCAAGCTTTAGGGAACCGCAGGGACCATGGTTCAATCCCTGGCACCGCATGCTTCGCAGCCCCACCCCTAGGGCAGGCTGAGCCCGCCATAACATTAAAAAAAAAAAAAAAAATCAAAACAAACCAAAAAAACCCCAAAGACCTCCACGTCAAAAATCAGAAAGACCTGGGCGAGGATAAAGGGGCAAATGTTCCCTCTGCAAGGCTGGAGAGAACCCGCAGGGGCTGCACCATGCTGTGCCCAGCCAACACCAGGGGCCATTCTGCCATGGAAAAAAAACCAAGGGTCAGAACTTAGGGTGTGTGAGAAAGGGCGGGCCCCAGGTGAACTCCTGGCCTCCAGCTGAGGGGAGGCCATGGTCCTGGGATTCAAGAGGAGAGCAGCAGGGCTCCTCCTTGAGGTGGGGAAGCTGGGAGCGAAACAGAGGTTTCTGTAGTGGAGAGGCAAGAACTGCATTTCGCCTTCCCTTCTGGGACCCAGCACCCCCTTACAGGGGTTCTATGACACTGGGACACAGCACCAAGATTCAAATCAGCATCTTGAGTGTCCTCAAAATAACGCAGAGGGAGATGCTGTCACCATGTCACCAAGTGCCTGCCACTTGCTCTCTGGTGCCTGGAAGACTTGAGTCTGTTACCCAACCAGGTGGTGGCCACAGGCCAGATGCCCTCTCCCTCCTCCTGTCACCACCTCAGGTGGCTACAGGTCTCAGGACACATGCAGTCATTGGGAACTAAAGAACACTCTCATCCTCTTTTAACCCAGAGCCTGGGGCCTGGTGAGCTTGAGGAAAAAAACCCCGAGCCTTGTGTTGCATTGCCCAGTTCAGCACACAACCCTCACCCTGCTGTCCTGTAATTCATCCTGGTGCAGCTACAGGGGACAGGAACAGGAGGGGGACTCAACTGGAAGCCAGCAACAGGCTGGTAGAGGGAGCTGTCTAGATTAGGGCCTTAGGATGCCTGCACACAGGGACAACAGGGCTCGAGACCCACCTGTCCCCTCCCCAACTACCAGTCCTCAGAGCAACAGGAACGATCATTCCCAGGCCCAGCAGAATGCCAGCCCTCCAAATGTTCCCGTGCATAGTGAACACATGAGTGACGGAAAGACAGAGGGCTGCCCAGCCAACTGCCCCACCCACCTGGAGCCAGGGAAGGATGACAGCTACACCTGCCTCCCTGCATCCCACCAGCCTCACGGGTGAGGTGCGACCTTGTAGTTCAAGTACCCTCGCCCTTCCTTCTGTTGGTTAGGCTTGAGGGTCCAGAACCCGGTCCCCTCCCCCAGCTTTAGTGTCTTTGCCCTGCCCAGGCTCCACCCCAAGTTTTAGAGCCCTGCTGATTGCAGGTGGTCAGTGGAGAGTGACAGGGAGGGGCAGATGGAAAGGCAAGAAAGTTGGGACCCGGAGGTTGAACGGTGGGGTTTGCGGGGGCGGTGGGTGTGTGCTGGGCCTCGGCATTGCCCACCACCCACTCGCCCGCCCACAGCTCGAGGGCCAATGAGCATCGGCCAGCCTGATGTCACCCTGCGAATCTCAGCCTGGCTCTCTAACAAAGAGAACAATGGGGCGGGCAACAGGGGCCACTCCAACAATGCCGCGGCTAGGGACCCCGACGCCCCAGGTCAGCCCGGGGCTGGCTGCTATGGAGGGACAGGGGTACTCCCCAAAGCAGCTTCCACAGAAAGTGCTTCCACCAGCCCCAGATTCCTGGATGGGGCACAGCATGGGGCGACTCCCCACCCTACCGGGATCCTGGGTCCGCGCACAGGCACGCATCCTCTTTGTGCGCCTCCAGCCCAGACTTCACTCCTCACCCCGAGGACGCCTTCCCTAAGCCACCCCAAACGTGAGCTCGCCCCGCCCATGCCTGTTGTGGGGGTGGAGCGCCTGCCGCCCAGCCAGCGCTCCAGGTCCAGCTCCCTCTCCTGGGTGTCCCAGAGGACCCCACGGAGCCCCCGAGGGCCTGGACAGCGGGAGCCGCGACGCAGACAAAGGCGGCGGCAGCGGGCGGAGCGTGCGGGGCGGAGCGCGGGCTGCGCGCAACTTTCTCCCGCGACCGGACAAAGGCGCAAAGGCGGCCAGCCGGGCCGGGCCCACGCGGGGCGTGGCCGGGGTCCCTAGTATAGAGTCCTACCGCGGGAGGAACTGGGATAGGGCCTGGGTGTACAGTCCGGGGCTGAGAGGGGCCTAGTGAACGCGCCGCTCCCTCCCCCGACGGCGGCCACTCACCCTGGCGCCCCACGATCTCGGCGACATGCTCGGAGCTGGGCACCGGCACGCACTCAGTCATGTTCACGCTCTTCTTGCGGCTGCCGATCACGCTCAGCGGCTCGGCCATTAGCGCCGGGGCACCCAGGGCAGCGGGGTGCGGCGCAAAGCCGGCGAACACGTCGGGCGCGGGCGGCGGCGGCACGGCGGGGTTCCCGTCCGGCTCCACGCGCGACGGGGCCTCGGGCCCATCGGGGGGCGCAGGCTCGGGCTCCCCGCCGTCCGCGCCGTCGGTACCTGGGACCCCCGAGCGCCCGAGTCCCAGTGCCGACAGTTGATCCAGGGCCAGGCGCAGCGCGGCGGCCGCGTCGTCGGGCTCCGGCGACGGTCGGGGCGTTGCCTCTTCCGCGCCCGGGCCCGGGGCGCGCGTGGCGGAGTCTCCTCCAGTGGCCGCCGCCCCCACCCCCGGCCCACCGCCCGCGCCCCCGCCGCCGCCATCGGAGCGGCCGGGGGAGCCGGGCATGGCCGGCGCTAGCGCTCGGGCCCGCGCCGCCCTCCGCCTCTGCGAGCTCGGCCGCCGGCCGCCGGCATCCAGCGGCGGGGCGGGGCAGGCGGGGGCGGCGCGGGGCTGCTCGGGCCGGGCGGGCCGGGGGTGGCCGCTACTCTGTTGCTTGGCGTCTGCGGCGACTCCTGGTGGCCGAGGGGGCGGCGGCGGCGCGGGATGCTCGTGCCCTCCCGCCGACCGGCCGCCCGCCTGCCTCCCGGGCCGCCGGCCCCGCCCCGGCCCCGCCCCGCTACGTCACCACCGCCAACAATGGGCGGTCACATTGCGCGTGCGCGCGGCGGCATGGGGCGGGATCAGAGTCACGTGGTTACCCCACCCCACTGTGGGCGCGGATCCCGAGTGTTCGCACGTGTGGGAGCACCCTGGCTGGCGGTGTATGAAATCAGGGGCCGGGCCTCTTCCCGCCCTACCGGGCGCGCTCTGGGACCTGGATTTCCCCTGCTCCACGTCCCTCCAAGTTGTGAGATGGGATAAAACTACCAAACAGACCAGTTTTTCAGGGTCCTGAAATCTTTTTGTTCATATATTATTCACTTAAATTTACCTTTGTAAGGGCTGGAGAGATAGCTAAGCAGCTTAGGTGCCTGCTGCTTGGCAAGCGCAGGGTTCTGAGTTAGATCCCTGGTACCAAAAAGAAAAACTGAAATTTACTTTTTTTTTTTTTTTTTTTTGAGATAGGATCCCAGGCTGGCCTTACACCCATGGTGATCCTCCTGCCTCTGCCTCTCAAGTCCTGGGATCACAGTCAAGCGCCACCAAATATGGCTTTAAAAAAAAAAAACAAAGAAAACAGGGTCTCATTATACAGCTTGGACTGGTAGTGATCTTCCTGTTTCAGCCTCCCTAGAACTGGGATTACAGGCATGCACCACCATGCTGTTTTGGTGGTACGAGGGATTGAACCCAGGTCCTTGTGCTTGCCTAGGCAGGTACTTAAGACCACTGAGCTATCTCCATGGCCCCAAACCTGGCTTTGGACTTTTTCTTTCTTTTCTTTTTTTTTTTTTTTACCATTTTGGTTCAAAATTACCCTTCTAGAGTAGGCAAGTCGGTGATCAATTTTTTTTTCTAAAACCCAAGGATGTCTGATATTGGGCAAGCACCTGCACAGCCACCCTGTCCCTTGTCTTTCTCCCTTCCTCTTTTCCCCCTTCTCTTCTTTTTCAGAACTGAGACTAAAACCACACTGTAGCTTTCCTCTACATCCCCAGCCACCACCCTCATTTCTTTTTTGGCACTGGGAGTTGAACTCAGGGCCTTGAGCTTGCCACACTGGCGCTGTGCCACTGAGCCACCTCCCTGGCCCTTTTCTTGAGACTTGGCCTTGCTAAGTCGCCAGTGCTGGGCTCCCATTTGTGATCGTCCAGTCTCAGCCTCCCAGCCCCACTGAGATCGCAAGTGGGCACCCCTGTGCCTGGCCAGGTCAGGAATTTCCAGCACACTCAAGACCCATGTGAGCATCACCACTCAGAGCTGGTGTGGCTCGGGTGTGAGCACTTGGCTAGTATGGGCACCCCTGGGCTCACCCCAGTACTGCAATAAAACAAAAAGATCACCCTATCAATGTTAGACTGTTTTCATCACCCAGAAGGAAGTCCCACTCATCCCCTCCCCAGCCCTACACCTCCAAGTCCACTTCCTGTCTTTTGAGTTTGCCTGCCCTGGGCATTTCCTGTCTGGGGAACCCATGTGTCTTCTGTCTGGCATCTCACTGAGCACATCGTGAAGGTCCACTTACACTGTGGTAAATGTCATGGCCTTGTTTCTCCTGGCTGAGTAATATTTCAGTGCATGGATGGACTTTTTTTTTTTTTGTGGGGGGGGATTGGGGATCGAACTCAGGACTTCCCACTTGCCAAGCAGGCACTTGTGCCCCTGAGCTATCTCCCCGGCCCCAGCTTTTTCTTTTTTGAATAAGGGGGTCTTAGTAAATTGCTAAGTTGCCCAGGTTAGTTTCAAGCTTGGAATTCTCCTGCCTCAGCCTCCTGGTAGCTGAAATTACAAGGATGTGCCATGTGCCTGTCTGGAGTCCCTTGTGTCCTGATATTATGCAGGCTCTGCCACCTGATGCTCCCTGGCTGAATGACATCCAGCTTTCCAGCTGCACCCATGTTCATGGTAAATTCCAGGGCAGAGATCTAGACAAGCGGCATCTCCTGAAGAGACTTGGGGTTGGAGCTACAGGTGGAGAAGGGCCCAGAGGCAGAGAGCACTGGGAGCCCCGGGGTCTGAGTGGTAGAGTACACTCCAGTGTCAACCACTGTCTCAGCACCCCCCCTCCCCAAGTGAGGGCTGGATGTAGGGAGCCAGGAAAAACTAGGGTCAGTCACTGCCCTTGGGCACACAGGACCCTGTGAGCCATGAAGCTCTGGCTGCAGCAGAGCAGCAGCCGCTGGTTGGGGCTGAGGTGTGACAGCCTAGGGGGGCTCAAAGGGATGCTGGGTTGGACCACAGCCAGTCACTGGCAGGGGACTCAACCTAGGTGACAGCCACACATACCTTCTCAAGCCAGTGACTCCCTATGGCCTCTCAGTGACAGGGGTGGGCAGGATCAGGAGAGGGGTTCAGGCCACCAAATCTCCCTCAGCTGGGGATGGGGACAGGAACCATGGCCAGACAGGTGGGACAGGAGGGAAGTGTCTAGCCTGGTCCCCAGGTCACTCCTAGGCTGGGCAGTTGGTGTGGGTGGAGCCCAGCAGGGGGCACTCTGGGTAGCAACTCATTTTTCCAGGTCCACAGGTGGTGAGTGGGACCTCAGTGTTGCCCTCCCTGCGGGTGGCCAAGAGTGACAGGGACCCACAGCCTGGATATCTAACACTAGAGTCACTGCTGTGTCCCGAGTGTCTGCACAGCAGGGACCCCACATCTCAGTTTACTCTGAGGCAGGGTCTTGATCCATATTCTGGGCTGGCCTAAATTCGCTGCATAGCCCAGGATGGCCTTAAACTCCTGGTGCTGCTCCTGCCTCAGTCATGCACTGACTGAGGGTTCGAATCCCTTTCATAAAACCTTGGAGTCCACAGCTTGGGGCTGGGTGACCTGGCTGGAGGCCTGGCAGAAACTCCATACACAGGCTTGGGTTCTGGGCCTTGCTCCTGAGCCAGATGCTCGTTGGCAGCCTCCTCAGGCCTATCTCCTCTTTGGGCCCTTGGGCCACAGCAAGGCTCCCAAGCCACCTGGCAGGAGCCGAGCCCAGCAAGTGGATGGCTGGCTCAGAGCTGCTCCCCTTCTGGTATCCCCCAGGTCAGGGGACCTTGAGTACCAGTCCTGACCAAGACGTTCCCCCACCCCACCTCAGGGCCAGGAACAGCCTGAGGTCTGCTGCCAGTGAAGGGAAACTGAGCACCAGAGGCCAGCATCCACTCAGGGCAGGCAAGGAGGACGGCATCTCCACTCTGGGCCCAGCGGCACATTAGAGGCTCCAGAAGAAATGTCCTGCAGTCACAGCCTGTCCTTGTGGTTCAGGGCACTTTGACTAGCTTCTCCGAGCTGGGCAACTCCATCCCCACCATGTGGAAGGGGAAACTGAGGCTTGGTGTTAGGGAGGCTGCAGGCAACATAGGTTCAAAAAAAAAGTGAGGTGAAGCTCACACTGAAGGTCGGTCACGCCCAAGGCCAGCCTCATTCATGTCATCCATTTATTCAAAGAAATCAGCTTCCTGGGGTCCACCGCCTAGGTGCCCTTCTGAGGGTCACCAACTCTGCCCACTGGTGGGCTGCAGGGTTGCAGCAACAGTGTCCCAAAGGGCTGGCCTGCTGGCTCAGGACATTTCTCACTGCAGGCTGGGATCAGATTGTTTCCAGAACGTTCTCCAACTCATGGAAACATGGCAGCTGCAGGTCTTGTGGTGTGGGATAAGGGGTGAGCCCACTGGTGACGTCCTGCCTCACAGCCAAGGAGCAGTGGCCCTGAGTCCCGTGTGGACTGCCCCGAAGGCCTGAGTTGGCCACGCTCCATGCCCAGGTCCATGGGGCAGTGACCTCTGCCACACCCTGAGGCTTGGGAGGGACACCCAGGAAGGGCAAGCTCCAGCAGACCCTTCCTACTGCGGCCACTGAGCCCAGCCCCAGTGTGGCAGGGCCAGGTGCAGTGGGCAGAGCAGAGGAGGGCAGGCACCTAGAAAGGAGCAGAGGGGACACTGTGAGCACCTGGCCCGGGATGGGGCATGAGCTCTGGGAAGACGAGGTCTGGGTGAGGCCAGCACCAAGCCCAAAGCTGTCCTTGGGCACCTGCACTACACGCGTTCCAGGTCTGGGTCTGGCTCGGGATCCTCCTCCTCATCTTCCTCATCTTCCTCATCCTCATCCCCACAGGCCTTGTCCAGTGGTGCCTCATCCCGTGCTAGCTCTTCCACGTGAGCCAGCATGTCGGCCATTAGTGCCTCCTCCAGCCGCTTCCGCACCTGCTGTACCAGCTCCTCCTGCTTCCTGGGGACAAAAGAGTGTCCTGGGGATACAGGCATTGGCCCTGGCCACACTTGCTTGGACTTGGCCCAAGGCTTGGGGAACCACTGCCTGGCACCTCTGTATCTGAGCGTCAAGCAGGAGATGGCACCAGAGCCAACCCAGTCACAAACTTGAGTTGCCTGGCAGAGAGGCCTAGTTTTCTGCTCATAAGTCAGGGCTCTGCATCAATTCCACACTGGGTTGCTAAGGCCAGTTCCAGTCACTTCTTTCCCAAATGTTTCAGCAAATAGCCACCTCTTGGCCACTGTATTAATCCACATTCCTGAATCTCATCCTGCAGGCACGTGGCCTGTACACTACATTCCAGTCCAAACCCAGGGCCCGAGGACTGTCCCAGGTCACCTGTACTCACTTGACATCTCCCTGAGCCTGATGACCCAATACCCAGGGGTCAGTACTGTCCAGCATGTGCCTTAAGCCTGCCCTGCCTGCTCTGTGACACTGTTTCAAGCAGTGTCAGCAGACATGCATGTGTCACGGAAGCAGGGAAGAGACACAAGAAGGGAATCAAGGAGGGCTGCAGGCTACCTGATGTCCTCGTCGGTCACCATGAAGGCTTTGCACAGGGGCTGTGTGGTGTTCAGCCACACACCGGGGTTCTTTTCCACGGCGGCTGAAAGCTGGCCCGTGATAGGCATGGTGCTGGTATGCAGAGCGCTGGCGATGGCGGACAGCAAGGTCTCATCCGTGCAGCCAGGACCCACGCCTGCAGGGCATGGAGCCACAGTCCCAGGTGGCAGGGTCACAGGGGCACAGCAACCAAAGCACTCAGCACACAGGGGGACCAGCCGGGTAGTGTCCTGCCTTTCCACTTGGGCTTGGGCTCGGCCTCCAATTTCCTCACACCTGTCCTAACCTCCTACCCAGCAGAAGCCAGGAGCTGGGCTCTTTGGATGCTGCAGGGAGTTCAGTGGGGCAACAATATCAAACACCCCAGCAAGTGGGTGGCTGGGGTTTGCTGGGGGAGCTAGTGATGGGCAACCAGACTGGTGCCACCACCCAACCACACCCCAGCCCGGGCAGGCCTTTCTCCACACCAGAAGTTCCCCAGTCTCCAGCCCCTCCCTATCCCTTGGGCTACCAGCTCCAAGGTCAAGTTTGCAGGAGGAGACTCTGCCCACAAGTCCAGATGCCCCAGGCAGAAGCCCTCTATCCTGGTGGAAGGAATATTCACCCTGCAGTCCCTTGGGCAGGTCCATGGTCCTGACCAGCTCTTCTGCAATGTCGAATGCGCTCAGCCCACTTAGCTTCTTCTCCCAGAACAGCTGTAAGGAGACAGAGGTCAGAGAGTTGGCCCAACTGCTGGGAAGAGGCCCATGCTCCTTCCTTCCCATGCCCTACCCTACCCCGCCCCACCCCGGCAATCTGTGCTCTCCCCTTCCCCTGTGAGCCTCCCAGAACAATCACCACACCCATATACCCAGTGAGTGTCCACAAACAAGCAAATCCAAAGCTTTGAAAGGGGGGATTGTGGACATTTATGTGCTGTACTTTTTTTTTTTTTTCAATTTTTAATTTTTATTTATTTGTTTACTTATTTTATGGCTGGCCCAGCCTGCCCTGGTGGTAGGGCTGGCGCAGCATATGGTGCTGGGGATCGAACCGCAGTCCCTGCAGTTGCCTGAGCTTTCCTAAGCAGGCGCTTTAGTCCACTGAACCA
>PVKN010003987.1:0-35048 GCA_004027915.1 Capromys pilorides
AACTGCTCAAAAATAGGTACCTAGTTGAATACAGTATATTCAAGTACTATATTTCTAGGAAACTTTTAAACTGGCTTTCTAGATTTTCAATGGTGTACAAAAATGCAAGCTATGATATATATATATATATATATATATATATATATATATATATATATATGTGGTCAAGTTGTGGTTTCAATGTTCAACTACATAAAAAGTAAAAGGTACAAAGATATAGAAAAAAGTGACTCATACAATAAAATATGATATTAATTTCCAAATGATAAGAATGTTTTACTGTATGTTCTTTGGTTTTTTCTAATGCTACAACAAGAAGAAAAATAAAAGTAGTAGTACGTGCTTGAGATATTTCCAACTATAAATTGGAGTATCAAATGCAAAAAGTAAAGACCATACATGAACATAGTCAACGTTCTACAATGTAATAAGACACATAGAATTCTAGATGCATACCAAGGCCTAGAACTTCTAAGAGGACAAGGCAGGGAAGGCCTGAGAGCACCCCATATCTCAGTGTTTGTACAGAAATGAAGGTAAACAGGTTTTGAAGACAGAAGGAAAATAAGAAAGAAAAGCAACAAGAGTTTATCCTTGCCTATGCTTTTAAATCTAGCTCGAACATCTCCTCATAATACTACACAGGCAGTGGTCTTTTCCCCTTACTTTCCTTTGCTTGTTAAGGCCTTCAGAATCTCTAAAACCAACCGTCATCCTGAACTCCTCGGTGCAGGAGGGGCAGAAGACAGGAGCCTGGAGAGAAAAATGACCAGGAACAAAAAGGTACTTGCTACATATGCACAAAGCACAGTTTGATGGAAATCTTGCCTTTAAAAAAAAACCACTTGCATCTTGTTTCTGTACTCACCAAACAACCTTAAAGAGCTGATCTCAAAGTGCCCCCTTGTACCTAAGGAGTGTCCCAACCAAGACCATGCCTGACCTCTCGTCCAGGAGTTGGCCAAATAGCTTTAGTTTCAGGGACAACTGCAGTCCGTGTCTAGCTCATTGGTTCCTAGATGTGTGCTATAATGCATCTAGAAATTTGGCTTAACCTGCTTTGCATATAAGAAACACTTCACCTTTGTTCTGTGAATAAACAGAACTACCTCCTTTGCTTTACATTGCCTCCCTGCTGCCATCGAGCTTTGTTTAGTCTATGCAAGAAATGTTTCCCCCTACTTCCATGTAGTTTTCTTAGAAAGCACTTTTATCTCAAATGCAAAAAAGCAGGTGATCAGAGAATTGGTTTAAGCCACCCGGAAATCTTCTCCGTCAAGGAGTTTGATCCATGAGGCTGATATGACTGGCTCGTAAGCTTTGTAGACACTCCTAGGGTGCTCCACCTCCATCACCACCCACCTGCTACTTATCACCAGCTGGAACCAGGAAAAGCCTGCTGATCAGGTATCTTAGTCATAAGAAACTTCTCTAAGGAAGACTTCTCCACCCCTGAAACTGACAAGCCCCTTGCCAGGGCCCTTCAGAGATATGAATCCAGCCCTACTAGCATCTTCCACTGACTGGGAATTTGCCTTCAAAAGCCTGATGTGTTGACAGCGGCTAACATCATAACAAGCTGGGGTCCTTACTAATAATACAAGGTCTATAAAAGATGAAGTCTAGAAAAACCAGAAACCTGGAGTGGATAGTGATTCCTACAAATCTGTATTCTTATAGGCTGTTCTCCCAAAGCTATAAGTGAGGGAAGCCGAAAGTCTGGCATTTCCTAGGTATAAACCCCACATCATAAAACCAACAGAAGGGTAGTTATGCCCCAGACAATCCGCAGCATGTTCTCACTTCCTGTCGATAGTGGAGACCAGAGCACTCAGTGGCAGCCCCTGAGAATATTCCTCCTCCTATGAAGGAGCATGTGCAAGTCTACAAGGACACAATGCTTTGATTTCTCCTGGACAGATACTGAGAAGTGGAACGAGTCTGCCTTTAACATAGAAACTACCAGACCATTTTCCAAAGAGGCTGCATTGCCTTACAATCTCACTAGTGAGGTGTGAGGAACCCAGCGTTCTCCACTCTTGCCAACATTCGTTACTGTCTTGTTCTTTAAAGTCACCTGATGAAGAGGTTCTCTGCTGCTGTCTTAATGCACACATCCCTAATGACTACTCATGCTGAATATATTTTTCAATGCCTTCTGCCTGTATATGCCTTCTTTTATGAAATGCCAACTTAAGATCCATTGTCAAAGTCACTGAAAGTCTGAGTAACAGGCTTCTTTTTAAATCTTAATCTGTCTGAGTGTCTTTGACATCAGCATGAGTCTAGGAATAAAAGGATCTCTTTGTTCCATTCTCCTTTGCCAATGGAATTACACGTATCATCTCTCAAGCTTACCACACAGGATGAGGGCACCTTCCTTCCTTCAAACATTTAGTATTACCTGAGTGTCTACTATTCCCAAGGGATCTGGAGATGAACATTACATGTTGAGATCCCTCTAAAGGCTACCATTAAGAGAAAAAACAAAGCCTAAGAGATAAACTGCCCTATCTCACTTTAGCTGGGCATCAGATCCTACACACCGCTGTCCAGGCCCAAGGCCTAAGCTCTGACTCCGATAGAAGAAAGGTCCCTTGAAGGATGAGTAGCAGGCGGGAGAGCCACCCTGGGCTCAGGCTCAGCAAATAGCTGTGACAAGGCAGATATTGGCACCTGAGGCTGAAGACACAGGGCTGAAACCTGTGGCACACACAGTCCCTGCTTAGGCAGGAAGCTGTCACCAGCAAGTGACAGATTTAAATAGCAGAGCAGGGGCTCAAGCAATCCTTGGCCTGACAAAGGCTACCAAGCAGCTGGAGGCCACAGCCCCCACTGGGGCCTGTCTGCTCCACCGAGCAAGCATGCTGAGCAGAGCTCAGGCTGCAGGATAGTCTGTGTACCAGCTGAGACCCAGACAGGGCCAAGTCGGGACCAGGCCTCCACCGGCCCAGCTGAGCCCAAACGCACACTCCACCAGGCTCAAGTCCCCACATGCCACGGGCTCCTCCTGATGCACATCCACACGAGTGAAGAGCAGCCCAGGAGATGCTGCTTGGCTTGCATCTCTTGATGCTAATTACCAACCTGGCTGCACAGCCATCTGGAGGGAAATGCGGGGGTGAAGTCACACTCTCGGGACTCTGGGCTCCCACTGACCAACTGCTCTTAGCCAGACTCTCCTGTCTGTTCCTTCTCTCTCAAGGCATTCAAAAGATGCTGGCAGCATACCCACAGCTTAAACTTGAGCGACCCTGGACATCACGATCTGAAGTAAATGGTAAAGTCAGGCAATAACGGAAGAGGTGCCAACAACAAGACCAACATCGGCCACCATGCTCCCCGAACCAACAAGGGCCAGGTATCATCTCAAGAAGCATGTGAGCTCCTCTTCATTGAGCAGGCACTATTCAGTCTTCCAGGAACATTTTCATATTCCCATTTCACAGAGAGGAAACTGAGCATTAGAGAAATCAAGGTCACTAGCTAGAGGTGCTAACGCTGGATCTTTCTGAACAGAAAGTTAATGGTAATTATCTGGGGGAAGGGTCTCAATTATATGAAAGCACCTCAAGTTCAACTCTGATACCTGGTTAGGAAAATAGCCACAGTCATCAGCCTGTAGTAGGATTAAGCCGCCAATAACCAACTGCATCCCTTTTTAATTAAACAGTATGCATCTCTGGATTTTCATACACACTGCCCTTTAGTGGATGTTTTCACAGAGGTCACTCTCGAGTCTGTATCACAAGTGCGGGGGGTAGGGCACCGGGGGTAGGTGCACAGCACTGTGCTGCAGACGAGCTTGCTCCACGCCCACTTCAAATACCAAGTCTTAAAACAGAACAACCAAGTCTTGAGCTCCTGTTCACAGCTTCAGAGAAACAGCAGGCTGTGTTCCTACTTGGAATGGGTGTGCTGTATTCTTCTTTAAAATGTTTCCTTTTTGTACCTTGTCAACTAAATTTATGGATATGCAAAAATGTCATTATGCTATTAGCACTGAGCAGTGCTCACTTACCAGTACCCTGTCCAAGTCAACAGGCTTGTCACCGATATTTGGAAAATATTTGCCACTCCTTTTAGAACTCTCTCATCGTCAAAACTGGCTGACATTTAAAACAATTCTTGTTACTTTAAAAGCCAAGCTTTTACAGACTCAGTATTTTTCTCCAAAGAACATAATGACTTTATGAAATTAAATGTCTCTAATCCTTAGTTTTAACATCGTTTATGTATAAATGTGAAACATGTTGGCTTTGTCTTTTTGAATCAGAGAACATCAGCCAGGTACAGAAGCGAAAGTTCCAGCTACACAGCCGGCTCCTTCTTTGCTCTCCGTTTCAGATTGGAAAAGAAAGGCACGCTTTCAAGCTCAGGGGCTTTTCATTAGTCCAAGGAAAGTAACTTCCTTGCACGCCAAGTGAAACCGATGTCATTTTGCTAAACTCTGATTTCAGAGCCTGCTCAGGCTCCTGTACAACACCTGCCACCACACTTGGCAGCATAGCAGGAAACACAAAGCACCGTTCTGGGAGCCAGGGACATCACAGAAGTCGGATCGATGGCTGCACAAGCGCCACGTGTCTGCTCCCTCCAGTAGCAACATCTCATTTCAGTGGGGAAGTGGAACAGGAGCAAAGCGGCCAGGGCTCACACAAAGTGCTGCAGTGTCCAGATGGTAATGTCACCGTATTCCCAGGAGGGTGCAGGCCTGAAATCCTCCTGCCTCCCAGAGTATGGAGGGGGCGACTTGGACCCACGTTTCTCTCTCTCTCTCAACCTAGCAGCCAGCTGCCCTTTCATATCCTCACTAGACCCTGAGCCCATCCTGCCTACCTCCTCCCAGGGGCCTGCGGCTCGGTGAAGGCCACATCCTCACAGAGGAGGGTGGCTTGACGCCATGTGCACTTGGGCCTTGCGGCCGGCCCTTCTCCGCAGTTCCCTCCTGCGACTCCACTCCAGTTACCTGGCCTCCCTGCCCACTAACTTTTGTAGGACCCTGACCTAGAACACTCTTCCCAGTGCCCTGCTTGGCACACACCCTCCATCCCTCCTGGCTCCCCATCTGCCTCCTCATCCCTACTCTCTGCTTTATTTTCATCTCCACCACACTGACTGCCAAACACACCTTACTCATCTTCCCTATTCCTGTCATCCCTACTAAAACGTACTCTCCAGAAGCCCAGGAACTCCCACCCTCCCACACCCGTACCAACAAATACCTACTAAACTGAATGATAGAAGCACAGCCAACAGATCCACAGAGCTCTGGAGATAAGCAAAACGTGGCCAGTCACAACTAAGTGAAACGTGCACAGAAAATGAACTGCTCTGGGCAATAAATCTATATTTAAGTCATTTTTTAAGTTTAAGCAGGCATCTTCTATTATTATTTGCTAAACCTGGTGACCTTACTAACTGCTGTGTGAGAATGGCCAAGTCTAAAGGATGTGGGGAGGGAGAAGCCCACAGATGCAGTCTGAAGACCCAACGACCTTTTCAGACCTTTGTCATTGGCAAGCCATGGTGATCTAAAATCTGCCAGCGCTAAATTTAAAAGGGTGGGGTGTGTGTGTGTGGGGGGGGGGGGGGGTCAGCACAGGCTAAGAGAGCCACCAGGCAGGGTGGTCACACTACCCTCCCTCAGCCTAAATCCCCACTGGCACAGTCTCAACCAGGCCCAGCTGCTCACAGTCCTCCCCACCTTCTCTGTGACTATGGGAACCACTTGCTGCACCAACAGGAACCTTCAGCCTTGGGTTCCTGCTGGGGAGCTCTCAGAACACAAAGTCTCCCATGACTTCTGTTACCAGCAGGCTGGACAGAGTAAAGTGCTGGTCAAATACAGTATTCCTACACTGCCTGTTGGAAATCAAATTTCTTGGCCCAGGCCCTGAAAGCCATAGGCTTAGAGACATACACTCTCCCTGGTTTTACAGTTCCTGGGCACCCTACATGGAAGAGCCTCCAAGGTTTCTACTCCACAGACCAAACCTCAAATGGCCAAGGTCATCTATATATAAATTGCTGATACCTAAAGTCATGTCGGTCTCGGGCCCTGAGGATATAAAAGTTGAACCAAAATAGGAGCACCAGTAAAAGAGTGCCTGCTCTGGTTTGTCTGGGATGGTCCCCATTTATTTCAGTTCTCTTAGTGTCACTTTGAACACTGCACCATCTGCTCTCTCAGGCGTGCAAGTTCGCATATGAAGTGATATGGCTGACTAGGTACTGCGTGCATGCTTGTACTTGGGAGGCTAATGCAGGAAGGGTAAGGTCAAGGGCAGTCTAGGCAATTTAGTAAGATCTTATTTCAAAATAAAAACTGAAAAAGGGGTAGGGGCATAGCCTGGTGGTAGTATGCTTGCCTATCATGTACAAAGGGCCTCAGCTGAAAACCCAGCACATCTACCCAAGATACAGTGACCCTCAGCACAGACCAAACTGAAAATGACCACTGTGCCCTCAAGCCCGGGATCTATGCAATAGGAGGGAACAGCCAGGTAGGAGCAGCTGCGACCAACCCAGCCAGCTCACTCCAGAGCTGGAACCAGGCAAAGGACATCTCTGAGAAACAGATTCCAACATGAAAGCTGATGAGGGCGAGTTGCTCTCTCCAGATCCCCCAGCTCTGAATTCTAAGCGCAGCTGTGAAGTACTTGCCCCGTATGCCTACCCCAGCTCACATAGCACAAGCAGCTCTCACATCTCCTGAGGGCCCAGGCACAGGGCACTAGGAACCGCACGCATGGAACACACACATCCTTGCATGAAGGTTCCAACTAACTGGGAATCAGGTCTTTGATCTGACACAGAGAAAGGCAAGCCCTGTTCCTCAGACATGTCTCAGCTGTACTTCTGAGTGATCTCCCCTTCCTTTGCAGGCCCCAAGAGAGGGAATTCAAGCAGACTTTAAAAGGAGCTATCTCGAAATTCCGCTCACAGAGCCAGGGGATACAGGCAGCCTGGCATTGTGACCAGCAGCAAGGTTACCCTTCTGGGCTTAAGGACCCTACAACCAGGACTACTCAGTGCAACTTCAGAAAACTCTAGGAAAGTCAGAGGAAAGAAATGACACAATATGCCCAGGCCATTTTGATTTAAGAAAAAAGACAGGCAACTGGGTGTGGTGAAGCATGCCTCTAGGCCCAGCACTCAGGAGGCTGAAGCAAGAGGATCACAAGTTTGAGAGAAGACTAAGCAAGACTTTGTTCTAAAATAAAAAGAACTGGGAATGTATCTTAGTGTGGGCTCCGGGTAGAAATGAAAAGGAAAGGAGAAAAAAGAAAGAAAAAGGAGGCCAACTAGGATCCAGGGGTATCAACCATGGGCAGATCGTAAGCAGCCAGAGTGGAACATGCCAGAGCACGCACTCAGCAACTCCCGACACTTTCAAGAAAATAACAATCCATCAGCACACCACCAAAATATGAGCCTGGACATTTCAGCATACCCAATGCAATAAAAACATGACATTCAGCACCCTTGGTCCCACATTTCATACAATGTACAAGATGTTTCCTGAGATATTTGCGTGGGCTGAACAGCAGCTCCAGAGACGACTCTTCGTGTTTCCAGCAGGTTCTCCCCATATGCTTCCTTGCTCTCTGTCCTTTCTCCCAATCTCATCCATTTCCAAGGCCTCAAACCCAAACCCTATAAGGATGCCTTTCAAACTGTTCTTACAATACTAAACCACAAGTCTCCACAGATGCCCTACCCCTGGCAGACCTCAAAGACAAAAAACTCCAACAACTCAAACTCATCGCCCCAAGCCTCCCCTTGAGAACCTTTCCTTCCAAGCAGTGCACTGGCTCTGTAAGGGCCACTGCCACTTATGCCCCTGAAAGATCTCATCTTTTCCCATGCCATCAACCCTCATATTCCTAGAGTTGCTAAGTCTTACAACAACTGTGATGAGCCTTTGGAGTAGCCTTACCATTTGGACTCCTACAAGCACTGCACAAGGGTTCTAATTTCTCCAAATCCTCACCATGGCTTACTAGCCTGCCTTTTTATTACAGCTATCCTAGCACACATGAGGCAGCATCTCACTGTGCCTTGAGTTTGCACTTCCCCAATGGCTAATGATGCTGGGCATCTTTATAAATGGTTCTGGCCATCATATCTATTTCCTTTAAAGAAATGTCTATTCAGATCTTCTGCCTGTTTTTAATTATTTACCTTTTTTTTGGAATGGCAGAAAACTATTTCTATATTCTAGATACGAGTTGCTTGCTAATTTGAATCATAACCGCCCTCCCAAAAGCATACTGGTAAAGAAAGGCTCAGCCACCAGCCTGCGGCGTTATTAGGAGTTGGTGGAACCTTTAAGGAAGGAGCCTCAACAGGGAAGTTAGCTCACCGGAAGCACATCCCTGAAGGGGCTTTTGGGACGCCTGCTCTGTCTCCTTACCAGGTGTTCTCTGTCATTTCTGCACCTCCATGTGCTATGCTACCAGAGGCCCCAGGCAACAGGCTCAAGCGTGCCAAAATAAAGCTTCCCTCTTTTTAAGCTGATTCTTTTCAGTATTTTGCATTAGAAATGGAAAGCTGAAATGTTGTTTATTAGATGAATGATGTGGAATTGTTTTCCCTCCCATTCTCAATTTCTTGAGGCACAAAACTGGTTAAATTTCCATTATGTACCAATTTCCTTTTTATCACTTATTGTTGATGTCATGTCTAAGAAAGCCTTCCCTAATCCAAGGCCAGAAAGATTGATCACTACACTTTCATCTAGAGCTTTATGGCACTCTCACATTCATGTGTATGATCATTATTTTTTTTTAGACATAATTTTGACAAATGAAGCCAGAAAGGCGTTTACTTTGTTATTTGTCTGTGGGGTCCCAATTGTCTCAGCACCATTTGTTAAAGAGACACTGAATTATTTTGGAATAGGTGTTGAATATTAACTGAGCAAAAGTATAAGGGCTTATTTCTGGACTCTTGGTTCTATTCTTTTTTTTTTTAATTTTAATTTTTTTTCAAAGAACACAATAGTAGTACATTCTCAATAATTGATACAATGCATTTGGTTCTATTCTAATATAAGATCCATGTCTGTTACAGTACTTCATTGACCACCTGGACATAAATACCAAGGCAGTACCACACTGCCTTCACCCAGACTATAGCTTTTGAAATTAGTAACTATGAGTTCTTGCACCTTATTCTTTTTTAATGAAATTCAGGATCTGCTGCTTAAAGAAGTGTATGTAGGATTTTGACTGGGATTGCACAGAGTTAACAGAAAAAATGAGCCTAGGTATCTTAATAACACTAAGTCTTCCAATCCTGAATATATAATGTCTCTCAATCTATTCATATATTTATAAATTTCCAGCATATAGTGTCAGCTCTGCCCCTAGGGCGCACTGAGACTGAGCTTGGTGGTGCACACTTACAATCCCAGCACTTGGGAGGCTGAAAACAGGAGGCTCACTATGAGTCCCATCTGGGTAGCAAGACCCTGTAGACCCTGTACTAAGTACACAGAAATAGATAAGCAGATAGGCAGATAAATTTCTCTTAATATCTTACAATACGGGGCTAATAGCTTTGTTCTTAGTATACTGTTCTTCACTCTATTATAAATGGGACTGCTTTCTTAACTTCATTCTCAAATTTTTATTGTAAAATATAAAAACAGAATTGATTTTTAGGGGTCGGCAAGATAGCTGAGCAGACCAAGCACCTGTTTAGGCAAGCACAGTGACTGGGCTTCAATCCTGCAGGGACCAAGGTTTAATCCCTGGCACCACATGCCATACCAGCCCTGCCCCCAGGCATACTGAGCCAGCCAAGGAGATCAGGCATGGTGGCTCATGCCTATAATTCCAATGCTAAGGAGGCTGAAAACATGGGGAGCACTATGAGTCCAAACTGTATAGTAAGACCCTGTACCAAATACGTAAAATAATAGTAATGAAATAAATATATATGTACATATATATAAAATAATTGATTTTTATATGTTCATCTTATATACTGAGCTATAGTGAAATTGTAACATTTAATAACTTTGTTTTCTCAGCTACCATCAAAACCAGAGACAGTCTTTTTCCATGCCAATCTGAGTGCCTTTAATTTCCTTCTCTTGATCATTTTGCTTCAGCTAGAACTCCAGTATAATGTTGATTTGAAGGAGCTAAGTAGACATCTTATCTTCCCCCTGATCTTAAGAGGAAAACAGTATCTATGTTAACCTATTCCTAACAGGCCTATTGCCTTTTATCAGGTGAAAAGTTCCCTTTGGTTACTATTGACACTGTGTTTAGACTCGTCAAATGCTTCTTGTGCTCAATGACATGACAATGTGGTCTGCTCCTTATTTTATGGCTATGGTGCATTACATTAATTGATCTTCAGATGTTAAGCCAACCTTGAATTCCTGGAATAAATTCCACTTGGCCGTGATATATAATCCTTTTCATGTGTTTGTGAAATTGTAATATTTGGCTTGTCAGCATCATGTTGAAGACTTTCCCATTTATATTCTTATGGGTTATTGGTCTACAATTTGATTCCTTATGTGTCTTTATTTGACTTTGCTAACAAAGCAATACTAGGCTCAAAGAGTAACTTGGGTACACTGAGTATTTAATACACTATTCCATTTAAGTCTCACACTGAACATTTGAACTGAGCACTCTTATTAGTCCCATCTTCAAGTGAGAAAGTGGAAGTTCAGGAGTAATAAATTTGCCCATGAATACACAGATCCAGGGAAGGGAAGAGCCAGAATTTGAATCTAGATAGTCTTCACTCCTGGACTTGCACCCTCACAGTGAATGCTCTCCTATGGGCTGACTAGAAAGCTCCCTTTAAAAAAAAAAAAAAAAAGCCAGCCAGCTCTAAGAAGGTTTTGAACCTTGGTAACTCACGCTGCTAAAAACAAGTCTGGCAAGTGCCTCGACAGATGACTAAATAATGTTCTATGGAAACAAAAGAAAGATCAACTGGGTCTACCTGTAGAAATTCAGATAGCATTATTTAATGTCTTGGAGTTCTAGACAGAAAGCAATTCTAAGCTGGGGCTGTAGCCCAGTTGATACTTCACATAGGTGTCTGGTATGCACAAGGCCCCAGTTTCCACGCTAGCACTGCCACCAAAAAGAAAAAGAAAGCAGGATAAAGAGGTCTTGGACCAAGAAGGCTAATTCTCCCTTGTCCACTGTCTACCTGCAACCAAATCTCCCTTTCACAGTGGCAAGCAACAGTGTGGGCACAGAGCGCTGAGGCTACCAGCACAAAGTGTGGGCAACAGCTCAGGATCCGGGCCCTGCATGACTGACTGCCTCCGGGGCTGGTGCAAGCACCAGCTGCGTCATCCTGGGCAACTCACTAAACTTTACTAGGCTATGGTTTTTCATCTGTAAAAGGGAAATAATAGCAGCTATTCATATGGTGCTAGGAGGCTTAAGGTATTTAGAGTAATATGTACCACACTGGAAGCACTAGGATGTTCATTATTACTATAATGCTGAGTTCTTGTCGCAACACCTGCTCTGCCCAGTCACTCCAGGCCTTGCTAAGATTCGTACATTCAAAAGGCCCCTATCACAATGCCGTTGTTCTACCCAGCTGACAATTCCCTTCAACGAGGCAATGTTCACAATTGCTGCCTACAGATACATGAGGTCTGAGAGAATACTTGCTACCCAAAAGAGCACCCATGTAATTAGGACACTATCACCACTGCATTTGGCATGTTGCTATGAGACAAAAGACGGTGACACATCTCAGCACGAAGATTGCAATAATGGTTGGATAAACATGCAATCCGATACCTCACATCTGACGTGTCATTTTCCCCAATACCTTTTTCACAATCAAATAGTTTAGGGCTGTTGCTACTTTATAGGTACAAATGTCTTTATCAGGACATTAATGTGCACCAAACCTCTCTCAATAAAAGCAGTCATAAACAATATTTCCTAAGCTGTCACGGAAGCTACTATGTTTTTAATAGAAGCATTCATCTAAGAGACAGTTGCTGAAGCTCATCTTAACAACAGCAGCAAGCAAATCACAGAACACTGAGGCAGCCAGGGAACAGGGCAGGTAAGAATAAATAACTCTCTAAAATGCTGGAGAACCTCAGATTAACATGTTTTAATATACACTAAATATTACCCAGAAGCTGCAGAGCTTTGGAGTGGTCAACTACACCTCCTCCAGTGCCTAAAAGTCTCTCCAGCTTTTGTAAAAAGAACAATGTTCTACAAAAGCTTTTCAGCTAATGACAAATTCAGTGCCTGTGAAAAAACAGCTACAAAACTGTAAAGAAAATTTTTAAATAAACTAAATATCCAGGAGAGCAAGTTTTACCGCCACACCTTTCAGACTGCATTCTAAAAGGCCAAGAGGGAAAGGGATAAGACTTTAAAGGAATCATGTCCCTATGGGCTTTAATGAACAAACTTGATGGGTAGACGGAATAATGTGAAATGCATCTGTGATGAAACAGAACTAGCAGTTACAATCAGGTATGTTCTCCTCTGAGCCTACCTCTGTCCAAAGGCAGAGCAAGTAGGAGCTGACCTACCAGAAATCTATACGGAATAGTAAAGTCATCAGAAAAACTCCTGGCATGTGTTAAAGACGGCCCTCCCAGCCCTGCAGGCATAAACTAGAAATAAGTCTTGGGCTGAGGATAACTCTTGGCTCAGCAGAGATGTGGCTCTGATCACCCTATTTGTGCTGTGACCAGAGGGATATCTGAAATTGGGGTGTGAATGTCTTCTTCTTTGTCCTCAGAATAATGTGACTTTTACTCTGGACAGCTGACTGACAGACCCAAGCGGCCAGGACACCTGTTAACCTCTGGGACCAATATCCTAAAACCTATAATAGGAACACCCTGTTCTGTTTCTCCACCCAGCACAGCCACTGTGACCACCTGTCCCTCAAGCTCAGCATAGTGGCCACGTCACACTGAAAGGAGGGCTGCTTTCTGAACCCCATTATCTGCCCCATGACCCTGCCTTGGCTTCTGACTGAATATCAGTGGTCATAGGCAAATATGTTTTGTGTTCCAATTCTTGGGGGTCTTCTACATGTTTCTTTAATAGTACTTCTTACTCAGAGGAAGAAAAAAATTCAATATAATTATCTTTTTCCCTGTCTCCAAAAGTAACATGTTCACTAATTTACGCATTAATACAGAAACCTATAATAGAAAAATGAGTTTCTCATAATCTCATGGCCTTCTGACGGCCACTAGGATGCTATGTCTCTATATTCTCTAGATTCCCCCACACCATGTATTTATATATTTAAATCAGCTATGTTGGATGTTCTCAAAGAAAGCACCTTTATTTATTTATTTATTTATTTTAAAATTTCATTTATTTATTTATTTGTTTGCTTGTTGTGTTTGTTTGTTTCTTTATTTATTCATTTTGTGGCTGGCTCAGCCTGCCCTGGTGGTGGCGCTGGCGCAGCATGTGGTGCTGGGGATCGAACTGCAGTCCCCGCAGTTGCCTGAGCCCTCCTAAGCAGGTGCTTTAGACCACTGAACCATCTCTCCGGCCCCGAAAGCACCTTTATTTAGAAACCAACAAAACACTGCTATCATTATTGTAATAATGATAATTTACATTTTTAAAAGGAAGCTTTAAGGGCTGGGGATGCAGCTCAGTGACAGAATGCATGCCTATATTGCACAAGGCCTGGGTTCCATCCCCAGTGCCGGGGGATATATATATATATACTTGAAAATTCCTTAGGATCAATTGAATGGAAAAGAAATAAATAATACTAAATTGAAGATACACTTTCATGTGGAAGGCCATGATGGCCACAGAGGACTGAGGAAATGAGGCTCAGGGATGGGGGTAAGAGGGGAAGACTAGAGAGATAGAGTGAAAATCCAGGGCTGTGCTGCTAACACAGAAGTCCATCCACCCTCCTCCTCTTTGAGGCTGCGCAGTGGCTACAACATGGCCTGATGCGGCTCTGCCCAGCAACAGGCTCCCATTGGTCCCTTCTGTCATTTGTGACTCTGATGGGTGAATTGCCTTGGATCTCCCCTTACCCTATTCCACTCTCTTCCTTGATAGAAACACTAAGAAAGGAGGGTGCAGTTAAATTCCTCCCTTAACTAAACACTGCTCTAATCTCAGAAGCTTAATCCTGTTCTGTGGCACCAACACGTTTTTTCCTACCTTTCCAACACAACCTGAAGAGGCTGAAGCACCTCAAAGTATTATTCTTAGAATCAATTAAAGGCATTTTTTATACGTAGTTGTGTTTCCTCCATACTGTTGAGAGCATATTAATAACCCTGCCCTACTGGTGACGGTAAGAGCTTCTAAGACTTGCCCAGCGATGTCACACGTAAGTGTAATTTGGGGATCGCCAAAACAATTGGAAGACTTCAGAAAAGAAGGGCAAGTAGGACAGGTTAACATTTCCTTCTATGCCCACATTATACCAGGTTCTACTCCCTGATTCTCACTGGGGTCGCACACTCATCTCTGCCACCCTCTTTCCACTCACAGACATCACATCCTTCTCAAATTCCTTCAAAATTTGGGTCACTTCCGTGCCTTACTTATGAATTCACTTGACTACCGTGAAACTTCAACATCAAAGGGATTAACCAGCCCAAAGTTGCTGCGCCTCAAGAGGCTGTATGTCCTCATAGCCAATGTCCGATGGCCGTCGCCCACGCTCATGTCAGCTGACCACACCTGCGGGCACACCTTGAAACTCATCTCGGGAAATCTCACCCCTTGCAATCTCAAAGGCTGCCTCCCCTGAACATGCCCAGGGCCTCCGCTCCTGCTACCTGTCCTCACAGCCTCAGGGCAGCAGC
The DNA here is from genome assembly GCA_004027915.1 of Capromys pilorides. Taxonomy (NCBI): domain Eukaryota; kingdom Metazoa; phylum Chordata; class Mammalia; order Rodentia; family Capromyidae; genus Capromys; species Capromys pilorides. The sequence goes on from PVKN010003987.1 coordinate 14,831, forward strand.
CTGTGAACAAGTCCCTCCAGCTTCACCTCATCCCCTCCCCAGCTCAACCCAAGAAATCATTTACTCACTGTTTCCCGAGCCCTGAGAGAGAGAATATGAGCAAGAACCTTCAGGACCTAGGGCAAGGCAGAAACTTACTTAAACTGACTCCAAAAATGCAATCCACAAAAAGGGAAACTAAGAAATTGGGCCTCATGACAATTTAGATCTTTGGTTCTATTGGAAGTTTTTTGCTCTGGGCTGGAGAGGTAGCTCAGTGGCTGAGTACTTGCTGAGTATGAACAAGACCTTGGGTTTAATCCCTAGCACTCAGGGGAAAGGAGTCAGGTTTTGCTAAAGTTCTTTTGTTTTCACCCCTGTGAAGAAGATGAAGTGATAATGACAAGGAAAAAATATTTGCAAGCCATAGATCCCACAAAGCATTTTTATCTAGAATAAAGAATCCCTAAATTTCAATAATAAAAATACAAATACCATATTCCAACAAATGCCATATTCGAAAAGACATGAATCTTACTGAAAAGGATACACAAATAAGCACATGTAAAGATGTTCAGCGTCATCTCGAGACTGGAAAACTAAATCCACACGAAATACCAATGCACACCAATCGAAACAGCTAAAATACACAACAGTGACAACACCAAATGTTTGTGAGGATTCTGAGAAAAACTATAGATTGTCAATGACCATATAAAATGATACAGCCACTCTGGAAAAGTTAGGTAGTTTAAAAACAACAACTAGGGCCTGGGAGATAGCTCAGGGGTTTAAGCACATACCTGACAGGCACAAGGTCCCAAGTTTGATCCCCAGTGATGAAAAAAAATATATTATACATATACATATACATATATATATATATACATACACACACACACACACACACACACACACACACACACAAATACCATATGACCTGGCAATTGCACTCACAGGAATTACGTAGAAATAAAAATTCATATTCTTACAACACTCTGCACACGAACAATCACAGCGGATCTAGAAGGTCAAAACCTAAAATCAGCTTACATGCCATCAAATGGGTGAATGGTTACATAAACTGTGATAGACATACAATTCAGTAGTAGAAAAGGACAAGCAGGTGATAGATCCAACAACTTGGAGGAATCTGTATGGAATTACACTGAATGGAAGGAAGCCAGTCCCCAAAAGTTCCCTGTGTGTAGTATGATTCTATTTATGTAACATGACTTAAAATGACAAAATTTAGAAAAGGGGGACAGACTAGCAGTTGCCTAGAGTGAGGCACAATGTGGGAGAGAGGGAAACCGAGTTTGGCATTGTTCTAAAAGAGTAACCCAGACACATCCCTGTGGTGCTGGAACTGTCCTATATCCTTACTGTACTAGAGGACACATGAGCCCTCTCAGGGATAACACTGCACAGCACACACATAAATAAGCCCAAGGAAAACTGGGACAATCTGAGCAAAGCTGGAGGCTCTGTCTAGGTCAGCATCCTGGCTGTATTACACTGCAGTTTTGGAAAAGGTAAGGGAGGCATATAAAATGTCACGGTGTGTTATTTCTTGCATTTCAATTGTGTTTCAATCTTGGGTTTCACTTGTTTTATTAAATCTGAATGAAAAATTTAACTTAAAAAAATTAACAGTCTCTGACCTCCCTTGGTCCCTCCTTGCCCAGCCATGCTTTTGTTCTCGTGTTTTGGTTTGCTTTTTTTGAGACAGGGTCTCACTGTGTAGAATTCTTTGAGCTACCTCTGTGCCTCCAGATCTCATTCCCAGTATCACCTGCACTAGGTCCACCCTACTTTCCAGAAGTCCACAGCCCCCTTAGTCCATGAGGCCTTAAATTTTCACTGAGGAAACATCACTACACTCTCCCTCAATCATCATCTCCTATCACACCTCGGAGCACACCACCACTCTTTTTGTCTATTGTTCCATCAGACATATCCCAGCGTCACAAACTGTACTCAGCAGCTAGCCAAATGGCCTCTCTTCACCATCCTAAATAAGCCTTCTCTTACTGTGTCTACCCTTTAAGACAGTGCAGCTTCCTTCCTGGTGGACCACACCTCTCCACAATGGACCCATGCCAATGCCCTTCCCAGAGAGGAAGGACACCCTGAACAATAAAGCCACTCACTTCCTATATCAAAACCTTGCAAGGACCACTTCAGACCTTAGTCTCACACTGGACTTTCTTTCACAGACTTTAAAAAATGTGGTCTTATCTGCTTCAAGACCCAGGCTCTGTGGGGCTCACACACCTGGCCACTCACCGGTACTATCTGCAGAGGTTCTAGAAATAAGGCTCCCTGGTTCCCCAAGCTTCAAGTCAGTATCTGTTCAAAGCTCCTTCGGATGTTTCTGTCAATGTCCTCCAGGCTGAAGAACCACTGTGCTGTCTCCTTCTTTCTGAAATGGGTAACCTCTTCACTCTGCCACAGGGCACACTTTCCACCTGAGATCCACACTAGCTCTGCACTCACTAAACAGTGCCCCAGGTGACCTAGGCTGTCCTCACCCATTCTCACATTATAGACATCCCTTCCCAGGGCTGAGTCCCCACAACCTCTGCATCTCCATCTGCCCTTCAGAGCTCCAGGCATGGACTTCCTACAGGCCGGGCCCATCGGTTGTGCACCTGGCACCTCAAGCACGTAGTGAAGCTCTTCTGCAAGCCCCCTCCTCCTCCTCCCCGGCCCCCACATCAGGGTGGCCAATTCTGTTGGTTCTGTCTCTGTCTGAAACTGCCACCGGAAATGCCAGTGCCCTGCACAGGCACCCACTTGCCCACAGGAACACTGCAAGAGCTATCCAACTCGCCCGCACACCCACAAGGGAGTGGGACACAGCACAGCTGAATCATGCTGCTCCCTCAAGTACCAAAGGGCGTGCTCTGCCCTGTGAGTGAGCAGCACCCCTCGAGGGGCACATGCCCTCCCCGCCACTGCACTTGCCACATGTCCAGCTCCTGCCTCACTCCCTCACAACACCACCTGGCCTCTAAGCACCTCGGAGCTCTGCTCTGTCAGTCACCTTTCCTTTATCATGCTGCTTCCTTCTGTGCAAGGTCCTTCCTGTCTCTGTCCCCCACCGCAGGACTCTACACCTGAGCTCCAGAAATCACATGTAACTACAGAAATACACATACTTTTCCTGAGGAAAAAATTCACAACCCCCTGCAGATTCTCAAAGGGATCTGTAATCCAAAGAAGTTAACACCTGCTAAGTGGCTTTTCCCCTGCAAAGCTCAAAGTCAGACCCATAAATGTCTCTCTCCCCAATTCTGCCTCTCTCACTCATTTCTTCATTCTCCAATATGTACATGTGAATTCAGTTATAAATAATCATTTTATCCCAAAACTGTGTATCTCTAACACAATTGCTGTGACACCAAAACTGTAGTTAACTGTATCGACTAGCTTGGTTGTAAACGTCAGCTCCACAAATTATCTGCTATGTGACCTTGAAAAAGTAATGACCTTGCTGGGCTTTGGCTTTCTTGGCTTTGTGGTACCTTTATCATTAGAGGTGGTTATAAGGAATAAAGATAATAGAATCTAAAGCAGTGGCAAAGCATCTGGCTCATGGGGTCTGCCCAAAGAGGGCGGCCATCTGAATTATCTTCTCTGCTCTCCTCAGTCATAGTCAAAGTACCGTGCAAGCCCTTAGCCAATGCTTTACAACGCCACATCTGCCTGAATTCCAGGGTTCAACCAGTGCAGTAGTGAAGCAACTAAAAAGTGTAACTTAGTAATAATTTAGCATTATTTGCCTTTTCCCACACTTAAGGCCAATTCTTGACCCATCTTTAATTGCCTGTTTTTACTCCCAGATTGCGCAAGGACTCCCACCTTGCATATAAACCACTGCGTGCCCCCCACACTTTAAGCTTCCCAATCAAATGTGGATGACGCTGGCTCTGCAATTTTCACAGAAACCAAAGCATGTCAACATCCCCACTACTCATCTGTTCTGAGGATTCCAGAATTAACCCTTGCTTGCCTATGTCCCTACTTGGAGCAGAAATTCTTCTATTCAACTAAGATTTACCAACACAAACTGCAAAAGCCAAAGGTTTTTCTTTCTTAACAACAAATACCTTTCTCCTTTCCTCTCCACCTTTGAGCCAAGTCCACTGGCAGCAGAGGTCCTCGGCGCTCGGAGGACTCACTGACCGCCTTTCTCTGTTTTAACAGTAATCCACTCGTGTGTGCACAATTCAGCAAACACTGACAACACCTTCTGCATCCCAGCCCAGAAAAGGGCCTGCAGGAGACAGGCGAGGCTCCTGCTTTCGGGAGCTTGCAGATGGTCCTATGGGGGCACAGTGCCTGTTTTTCACATTTCTAACCAATCAATCTGAGTCAATGGGTTAGAAAGAGGAAACTGAAGATGCCACACAGTGTTCAACAACTAGAGAACTAGAAAGAACTCATTCAGCGCAGGTCCCAGGGGTCACTTTCCTGGGCCTGGAACTTGCAGAGCTCTGATTTGCACATCAGGGTCTCTGGGGACTTCACAGACAGTTACCTTCCTGGTACTCTAAGACATGCAGTGAGTGCACCCTCTCACACTGCCCAGTCCTGCCCAGCTGCTTGTAGGGTCCTAGGGCACTAGAACCTTTCTGACATCTTCCTGGCTACCACCAGAGCCAGCCTTGTGATCTGGGACTCTCCTTGCCACGTTACTTGAGAAGCTTTCTTCCTGCCAGCTTCACCCCAGGGATCCTGGGCTTCAGTGGCCAAGAACAGACTTCAAAAGGCAAAGTGGAAGGTGACCATCTTCAAAGAGCTCTCAAGCTTCCCAGAAATCTTTGGCGACCAGCCCTCCCTGACCTCAGGTCAGTTTCCTGCAAGTGAACCTCTGACAGCTCCATGAGGGTAGGGACTGTATCTATCTGATTCGTGCTGTCACTGATAACCTCACAAATGAGACTGGAATACAGCTGGTGCTCATTACTGATTTGCTGAACAAATGTACAATGGCCTCTATCCAGAACGGAATAGAAGCACCATGGAAAGACCCCAGCCTTTAGAGTCAGACACACTTGGATTTGACATCTTCTAGTGATATCACTTATACTGGTCCAGTTCAAGTGCCATCCCTTCGCAGCCTCCTCATCTGTGAGCGGTGAGCATCACTAGCAGCATCAGTGAGACGACACGCAAAGCTTTCAGCACAGTACAAGGTAGAGAATGTGTCTTTGTTTTCAGCTCATAAACATGTAGCTCTCACTGACGGCAGGATGCCATCCAAACACTAGGAAGGAAGGGTCACAAGTCCCAATTAGCCCATGTAATATTTGTAACAACCCGGTGAGAGGAACAGAGCTCCTTTGCTGCTAAGGAGACTGAGACACAGAAAGGTGAGGGAACTTTGTTCAAAGCCTGAAATCTAGAAGTGAGGGCCAGGGCTTATAATAATTATAGAGTTCAACAAGTCTTACGGAAAACAACCCGTGAATGCTGGTTTGTGTACTAACTCTAGTTTGATTATGGGGGATATTCAAGCACAGTGCAAGACCAGTGTTTCAGTCACAAGACCCAGATCCCCACAGCTCACTGCTTTGTTCTGCCTTTTAAACTATGGCTTCCTCCCCTGGAATCCAATTTTGGAGTTGCTGAGTAAGAACTTTGCTCTCATCTTGTCTTCCAGATACCTCCTTCTCTCCCACTGTCTACCACATTCACAAAAAAAAAGCACACGGCAATGCAAAAATAAGATAAGAAACAAAAAGGGAAGACAGACAGAAAGAGAGACTAACGTACCAAAGAGCCAACATCTGTGCCTCTACACACAAAGTCAAAGGAGGTCTCACTCAACCACCCCCAGTAATCTGTAAGGCAACTGCTACACATTTGGGAGCCCAACGTCAAAGTGATCTATCCAGCTCCCCTGAAGACCAAAGTAACAAAAAGAATTAAGCCATCTCCTCCAACGGATGAAACCTCATCATAAAGACAGTTTTCCATTCCTTCCCTTGGAGATTGCATTTGCTCTACTGCCAACCACGAAGGAAATTTCATTACAAAATAAATCACTCGACCTTGCTTCTCCAATGGCTCAGGATAAGTGACATCACAAAGCACTCTACAAATGCTCAGAAATATTAGAATAACCCCTCACAGAAAAAAATACTTGGTATTTCACTAAAAGACATTAAATTATTTTGATTTTACCACATGGAATTCCAAATGCTTTCAACATTTTCATTTTCAAAGGCCTTAGAGGAAAAGTATGCTCTGAAGACCTTCAGAAACACTGCTTTCTGGTCTGGTTTATGTCCTGATTCATGTATACACGATGGAGAATAGGCCAGAAGCCAAGGAATGGTAGCTCTGGCCTCACTGTACAGGCTCCCCAATCAAGCTCCTCTCATCCTGAGTCCCAGGAAGGTCAGAGGCAGCTTTCAGACAGTTAAGCCAGTTCTTCTGAATGAGTCCACCTCCCCTAACCCAACTAACCATCAACTTTCCTGCCCATGCAGTAGGAATTCTACCAAGATGGTCCAAGATAGGGTGTTGGGTGACGAGGCTTTCTCCCTGGGGAGGCTTGGGGGTGGTATGCAGGGTGTGGGGTGTGGAGTGCATGGCCAATTCAGCCAGTGGAGAAACTACACCCTACTAGCTGTGCTCTATTTCTGTAGAAACACCCACACTCAGTAAAACTGGTCTTCCCAAACAAGTTGTAATTCTTAATGAGCCTGACTCAAAAGAACAGTCTCCTTTTAAAATCTGATGGGCCACCAACAGTCAGTAAACAAATTTGTTGACTTGACAGAGAATTCATACCTTAAAAGGGTGTGCATTAAGAAAGCTCTCAGAATCTAAGTTACTCTGGGTGCCACAGACATGCCACTGCCCCAACACCATGTTTGCCAATAACTGATCCACCTTGCCGAGTTCCAAGTCCCAACATCACAGGATCATAAACCAGAAATGTCTTGCAGACACATGGACGTCACTTACTTTAACATCTTTTCTTTTCTTTTTTTTTTTTTTCTTTTTTTTTTTTGGGGGGGGGGGTGGAGGAGATCAAAACCACCAAGGGCAAAGTTGGTCAAATTCACTGACAGAGTAACTCAAAGCCAGAGCTCTCACCCGTCATCTTTCTAGCCTGCTGCCTCTAAGATACAATTACCAAAGGGAACTCTTACACAATTATTTTCACATAGAAATATTTTCTAAATTGAGTTAGACACAATTGGTTAAATCTACCATGGCTACTACTGGAAAAGTAAAATCTCAAAGGAGAATGAAATAAAACTGGAGTTGATGAAAATTAAGCTTCTGCTCTGAATTGTGTTCTCAATCCTAAAACTCACTCCAGAAGGGGAAGCGCCTTTCCTGGTGTGAAGGGAAACGCAATGTTTTTCCCAAGGAGGCCCTCCAACTGTGTGCCATTACTTTACATTAGAATAATTACTGGGTAAACAAGTGGCCACTGTACAAGGCGGGATCCTAAAGCCACCATTCACTACAGCTGATAGTCACCTTTGCAGGAGTCTCAAAGGTCAAAGCACTTTTCTTGCCTTAGAAGGAGGAGCTGCGTCTTCAGGATGAGCCTCTGTGCGTACACAGCCAGGCTAGGGACACAGAGCCCTGGGGGAAACAAAGACTCCTGAGGCCCTGAGACTTTCTCCTCACAGCAGCTGTGGCGCTTCATCCTGACTGTGTTTCACTAGGTATGAAGAAGCATCTCTGACTACAAAACGTGCTATGAATGACAAGAATTTTGGTCCTCCATCTCCCCTGTGTGTGGCAGGGCTGAGAGACGCCAGTGCTGCAGAAAGCAAAACTGTCCTTGTTTCCATTACATCATCCAAGTTGGGGGAGGGCAGGGTGGGGGGCACAGCTGGTAGCAGCTGCACTACCATCTGCTTTCCCTTCTACAGTGCTGCTTTGAGCAGTAGACTCCTACGGCTCCTGATAGAGGAAGCACAAGATTAAAGGCACAACACCCTATTATGGAAAAGAGTGCAAATTATTGAGGAATAAATCACTCTTGTGATAAGTTAACAACCTCAGGTAGGTTGTAGAGCTGATTCTCTTTGAGTTGAGATTATTTGTTTGCATCTCTTTAGACCCAGCTACAGTGCAAACTCTGTCAACTCGTTGTGCCCAATTAGACAAGCAGAACATACAAGAGTAACCACCTGCCATCTGTTTCCCAAAAGGTACACAGCCAAAAAGTGCAGGTCTGCAGCTGGGGGTATTTACAGCACATGGGGGGAGGGTGTGCAAACCCCACAACCAAACCTCTGACAACTGGATGGGTACTTGCTGCTCCCCTGGCACCCTAACCCATCTGGTTAACTGCTCTTGCCTTCTGCGTGCTTGGAGTTTCCTTCAGGACAGACTGTGAGGCATTCAACCTCATGCAGAGGAGACCACTAAGGACGGCAGGGCTGTATGATGTCTTTCTGGCCATTCAGCTACAAACCAGCAGCAAAGCTTTGGGAGAACAGTGGGTTTAGAGGTCTGCTCAAGTCCATGAGCATATTTTATCTGGCCTGTACAAGGTTCTTTGAAAAAAAATAAGTGCTGGCTTTGTAAAAAGAGTAGATCTCACACACGCATCTAGGTTAGATTATGGGCTCTTTCTGGAGAAGGAAAATGAGAGATTTCACAGCAGTGGGTCCTCAGTCCCCACAGCACAGCTACCAGGCTCCCTTTAGACTGTGCTGAGGAATCTGGCCGCACCCTGTGGTTTCTGCATTCCCCACTACAGAGACCTGCACTGCTACCGGGACCTCAAGAGCTTCTGATGTAACACCACTGCACAGGCAGAGAAAGAAACGCCCAGCAAATAACTCCTCAGTGGTCCCTCATTGACGCTCCTCTTTAGCCAAGCCTTGGTCTTCCAGATGAGCAACTCTACTTCTACAAGGATCATTCAAACCAATCCAATGAAAGGACCTATGAGAAGCCAGCTGAGTCTCTCCCCTGCCACGCAGCAGGTTGTGGCATTTGAATGCAGCGTTCCAGGCCACTTACCATACATTTTGCCCTCGTCTGATAAGATGATTTTCCTCCTCCCACAGGGCGGATAGATAGCCAGGGCCTCCTGAAAGCTCTGCTCGATGTCGGGGCTCCAGACCCCTTCCGCATCATTGTCAATCGGCTTATCTGCAGAGTCACTCATCCTTTCCATGTTTTCGGCAGGGCTCTCGCTGCCGCTCCAGCTGCTGGGCTCAATTTTGGCGGTTGGATTTTCCAAGCCGAAGCCTGGAGCCTTTTCAAGAAAATAAGCCTAAAAGAGAAATCACAAAACAGTATGATCACTAAATAGTCCAGTCCATGAAAACACACACATCCTGCTTTTGCTAATTCTGCTGCATGTTCTTCAGCCACCTGCCTTACTTGAAGAATAACTCTTAGTAGAGAACATGCAATTTTGATACCCAAATGGCTTTTTTCTTCTCTATGTAGCACGTTAAGCACTTGTACAGAAATGCAACGGCAGGCAGAGGCTGGATAATCTTCACAGATGAGAGGAAATATTCACCCAAGAAAAGTACTCATTCCCCATAGTTGCAAATTTGGAGGGGCTCATAGAAAAACCATTTATGAAATGCTTACTGTCTACCAGGGCACTTGGCTCAATGACAGTCAAAGCTCCAAAGCAGAACAAGTTGTTTATAAGAATATCAAGTAAAATAAAAGATGTCAGCCTCATCATAGCAACTGGCATCCTCACTGAAATGTCAAACCATCTCAGTATGTGATCAACAACAGGCACAACGGTGGCAGGAGCCAGGAGGAAGGAGGCAAACTGTTCCTAACCACCATGATGCATCCCACGGGGTCAGCAAATGCCACCTGGCCTGGACATTCACAGTGAGCCTCAGGGCTCTGCCTATACCATCAGGGCACTTTGCCACTCTGCTAAACTATAACCCAAGACAACGGCCAGGCTGTGCCCAGACCGACCTTTCTTACAACATCTACCACCAGGGCCTGGCACACTTGTGGAAATGTCTCCACCTATGTGGGCACTTCATCATGCAGACCACGCAAAAACCACAGCAGTGAGGGGAGGAGGGTCCTGTATTTTTCTGTGGCACTGTGGACTGATTACACAACCCAAAGAAACCTTCCCCAAAACTGTATTACCCTTCAATTATGCATGTAACCTATGGTCAGAAACGGATAAGCTTTCTGAACAAATGTCACACTGGCATAACACCAGTGTGGAAATGATCTAATCCAGCACTCCCTGCTGTCCTGAACGCCAACATATCAATATTCCTTTGTTGAGAAACCATTAGGTCATTAACTCAAAGTCCTCCCCAAAAGAGGGGGAAGAGCTGTTCCTAAGGATGGGTGAGCCTGAATAGGAAGGGCTTTGTGGGGCCACGGGTCCTCCTCCTCTGGCCTCTCAAGTCTGTGCAATATTACCACAAAGGCCCCCCAGGAAGAACAGAGGTGCCTGTGGACAACAGCAAGGGGCCCACCTCCTTTCCTTCCCTATCCCAACTGAATCTCGTTCCCCAGCCATTCCCACATGTGGATCTCAGCAGAGCCCAGGTGGAGAAACTCAGGAAAACATTATATAATTGATAACTAATGGGTGCCTTTGGCTTCTTTTTCAGTTTTTTTCGATTTAGTAGCACTTAGTTTTAAATGGGGGGAACGGACTCCAGGTTGCTTCAGGTTGCCTGCCTTTAAATGCTGCCCCTAAACTATCCTTCAGAGAACCTGTGAGCAAAATATTGACAACTCTTCACCAACATATGTACATTTATACAAGACTTTAAAAACTGCCAAAAGTTAAGGTCTAAGTTATGCCACAAGAAAGTATTTTGTGAATGGCCCCCAGATGAACTCTGCAATGTGGGCCTTTTGAATTCTCAAACTATTACATTTTATGTTGGGATCTAAGAGTCTTCTCAAGTTCAAACTGAACTACTCACTAACCAAAAGTCTATTTGAGCTTATTGCAGAAATTACAAGAATAAAAGGAACTCTGGCAGAGGTTAGCCCTCTTCCCAAACAAAATGGAAAATAAAAGCAACATACACACACACTCACATACATACACACACACACACACACAGAACCCCAGGCTAGGACTTGAGCTCTTGGTGTTCAAAACAAAATCACATTTTACATAAAAAGTAGACCAGACATAGTGGTACACACCTATATCACTAAGTGGATAATCCCAGCACTCAGGAGGCTGAGACATGAGGATCACTACAAGTTCCAGGCCAACCTGAGCTACATCATGAATTCAAGGCCACAGTGAGAAGCTGTTTAAAAAAAAAAAGTAAATGTCCCTGTTGCTCTGCTACTGCTACTATGTAACTGGGGGATGGTAGTCAAGGCTGTGAGAAGTGGCTTCAAGTCCCCTCTAAAACTTAAAAGCCACATGCCATGAATTCTGGAACAACAGCAATAACAGAACCTGCCACCTCCACACTGGCATGCTGAATCTCCCATCCATTACGATGAAAGTCAGAAGCCAAGCGTGGTGGTGCACACACCTTAATCCCAGCACTTGGGAGGCTAAGGAAGGAGAATCGGTGTGAGTTCAAGACCAGCCTGGGCTACAAAAGTGAGCTCAAGGTCAGTCTAAACTACATAGCAAGACCCTGTCTCAAAAAGATAAAAAGATGAAAGTCTACCCCTTGAAAGTGTATCCATCCCTCAGAGGAACCAATCTCTTCCAACACACCTAGGGATGTCTGGGAAGAGCCCAGGCTCTGCATGTCTTTTAGAGTGGACACCACTATCTCTCTGTCCCTGGATGTACTTCAGCTTGTCCACAAGTATCAATCAATGGCATTCAGAGCTGGGTCTGGGATCCCTAAGGCCTCCAAACTTCTACCTCTCCTGGGCTATTCCTGAATTCTGACTTCTTATGCAATCGGTTTCAGAGCTAAACTCAAGAGTTTACATTTATTCCTGTTAAATTTCACTGTTTACCCTATCCAGGGACCACAAGATCCTTCCAAGCGCTTACTGTTGGGCCTCAGTCAACTTTTAGCCCCCAAAGAGCTGTTTGCTCAGGGCAGGGCAAGCCCATCTGCGGGCACTCCCAAGGAGGAAAGCTGTTCTGCTAGCCGAGCTGTTCAGCCAAGGCAGACTGCTACAGAGCGGCCAAGTGGAGTCCTGTGAACACCCCTCAAGTCACTTCTGAGGCTGGCAGGCACCGCCCACGTCTGACAAGCACTGACTCTTCCATCTGTATTCAGGAAGTGTTCTAAACACTCCCATGTTTGGATTCGCTTACTGCAAAGGGAAGAAGAACTCTGTCCTGACTCTTGTGATTTGGTCAGCTGGGGCTCAGCAGGATGGAATTACCTACTCTGGATGCAGCCCAGAAAACACCAGACATATAATCCGCAGTTACTCAGGCCCATGGTTTTACAACCCAACTGTAAGATGAGGCCCTGTATGGGCAGAGAGTTTCCGATCACAAGACTGTCACTGGCTGAGAAATGCTCCCCGTCCTGGATACTGAAATAACCCTCCTGGCATTCTGTGCCTCAGCTCCAACTCCACCTCATCCTGGAAACTATCCTTAGACACAGTGGCTCTGAGGGTACAGATACACTTTAAGAGTATCCTAAACATGGGCTGATGTCTCCAGTGCCCATGTATTTTCTCAGTAACAGTGCCCACTCTTCTTTAGTCTATGAAGAACAATACAGTATTGAGGAGTGCGCTGGGGAAAATTGTGGGGTGGATGGAATCAAGGTGCAAACGGAGCCGAGTTCCAAATGTAGCTCATCCAGGGGCCATGCAATCCCAACTGGGTTAGTTTTAATCTCTCAGAAGCTCCAGCTCTCACTTGCAAAATGGAGATAATTAAATTTTAAAACACAGAAAAAATCATGAAGGGTAGGAAGACCATGAGGCTACCGCAAAGACTCAGTGAGGTAGTAAAGGCTCTCTGCCATCCACAAAACAATGAACCAGTGCTTATCTCGAGCCCATCTTCCCTAGATGGTGACCTGTGCCTCGCAACGCCAAGCTAGCCACTAAAACCAAGATGGTGAAGAGAGGCTGGCACTCCCCCTAACCCATTCACTTTGGGAAGCCAACTGACAAAGGACCGTCTTCAGGTCTCTAAGATGATCACATGGAAAGTGTAACAAATTGGTAATTTGGTAATTGGTAACAAATGCCCTTATTACTAGCACACATCTATAACCAAACTTTTTCACAGGCTCAACAGTTTTCACATTCTTAAGGGCAGAGTGATTCAGCAGAGTAAATTTTCCATTGAATGCCTCCCAGAAAGGAAAGCAGACAGGAGGTCTTGTTTGTCGAAAATAGCCCTCAAAATACACGTTTAATATGCAGCCCCATGTGCCTCAGTGTCCATCATGAACACTGTCTGAAAGCTACTTCTTTCCCAAAGTTCTTCCCAGACTACAATAAACTCTAAAAGCAGCTGTTACCAGTAACCTGAGCATCCTGCTCGCCACCTCAGCAGAGGCACCGTAAATGGACAATCCTTTCACAATTCCCGCTGACAATGTAAGAACAGTCACAAGAGTCCAGAAGAATGACACCACATGTGCGTTGGACCCACACGCTCTATTCTGAGGTCTGCAGATAAAGCAGTTAGATCGCAAATGTGTGGCACCTGATACCACCTGCACAGGCAGAGGCCATGGGGTCGGCCGGGGCCCCCGCTGCACTCGTAAGTCTCTCCCCATGCCACATCTCTCACGTTTCCAAATGACTTTTAAGTAAAAGGGCTGGTTTTTAATGATTAATGAAATTCCACTGATCATTTGGGCTCACATTCTGTCTTTTGTTTTAATCTTTATAGTCTCTGACAGATGTGGTCTTTTTATACGATGAAGTACTACTTAGCCTTAAAGAAGGATAAACTGGATGCCTTTAATGGATGCAATTGGAGATCATACCCATAAGAGACATAAACCAGGTGCTCATGTGCAAAGATCACATTGTCTCCCTAGTGGAAGGAAATAAAAGAGTAAATAATGTACATTATAAAGTGATATAGTAAAACAGGAAGAAACTGTTTCAAACAGAGAGAAACTGGGGTGGAGAAAAGGAGAAAGGAAAAAGCAATAAATACATACATACATACACACATGCATATACACAAGACACTTATCCTAATTCATTGAAAAGAAAGGTTTTTGCTCATATTTTTGGATAATTAAATCCCAATATCTTGTACTGAGTAAACAATTTAAAGATAACAATATGTAATGTGTTAACCATTATCACTCTATTACCTTGTGCTAAAATTTTTCTCTTTAAAATAAAATTTAAGAAAAAATAGCCTCTGAGCCACCAGGAAATCAGGGCTTGGACTTAGAACTCCATCCACCCGATACCCAGGCCCTCAGGCATGTGCAGCCCATAAGCCTTGGTTTCCATCCCTAACCCTGAAGGAAGCCAACTCCATCATTCACACAGACTCTACTGATAATAGAACTGAGTAAGTTCAGTTTTCTTTCCCTCACCTCTCCCCTACTGGCCCTGAGGATAAAGACCATTACATTCACTGCAGTATCCCCAGTGCTGGTTACAATACCTGGCACCCAAAGATTCAATGAATGAAGCAATGAACCAAAAACCAGATGATATGCTCTTTGATAACATGACTAAGCTTATCACTCAAACTTTCTATGAGAAAGGGAAGGATTTTGGACACTTCCTTTTCCCTCACATTGACTGACAAGAGAGCCAAAGGAATAGTAAGAACCTTGAAGCAATCACCACAAACCTGAGATGTAGCTCCATAGTACGGCACTTGCCTGGCGTGCAAAAGGTCCTAGGTTTAATTCCTAGCACAGAAAAAAGGAAGGGAGGAAGTAATTACATTAGGCTTCAGCCAGGAACAGTGTGGAAAATGAAGAGCCAGTCAGCTACCTGTCCAACATCTGACGTAGCAATCAATCATCACTAAAAACTAATAGCTATGCCATGACAGAGGGACAAACAAGCCCTTGAGTCCTCTTAAAGATAAGCCTCTTCTGTCATTAACAAACCTTGTTTTACTTAACAGAAGTATTTTATTTCCTCTATTTCTCTTCTCTTTACCTCCTAGGAAGAAAAGATCTAGAAGGTGACAGCTACAAGAAAAGTCACAAAGGGGACAGCGGTGAAACTATGAGGACCAGAAGCTGGCAAAGTGGCCAAGAAAGAAATCCAAAGGAGGGCAGTAGTAGAGCAAACCTGAGGAGGTGGGGAAAGAGACAAGGAATGTGGAAGGGCAATGGGAGCGGCACTCAGACCCAAGATGCCTATTAGCTCTGGCCTTTACAGAAGCAGGCATGGGGGGCAGAGGGGGGCCTTACAGAAGAGTCAGGTGTTTGGACTGATATTTATAGAACACAAACTTCACCAAGCATTTGATGGCTTGAAGGTCACTGATCAGAAGGAAAGTCAAATTTTTTCTCTAAGAGAGAAGCTGCTTTCCAATAAAATCCTGGGAGGGTGAGGGTGAGGGTGCTCAACTTGGTGTCTCACCTCCAAACTTCACATGCAATGAACCAGACCTTAGGCACTGTGACAGGATCTTATTTCATCCATGCTCTACCCCTGAGGTAACACCCTCTCCTTAGAAGATCCAGAGACTTAAGTTAAAGTTGCTCAAAGTCATATGCTTCACAAAATCTGAACCTTGGAGTCATTTCTCCAGTTGGAGTGCACATTCCCTAGGAAACAAATTCAACGTATAGCCCTGCTACACAGCCGGGGAAGTAGGCGGGGCTGCATTTTCAGCTCTGTCCATGACTGACATCATCAAACACAGCCTAATTAATTCCTAATGAATAGTGATGATACTGAATCATCTCTCCAGGCAGTTGGGAAGAATGTCAGGCACTAACGACGGTTAATTGCTTTTGCATATGTAAAATGGAGCATGTCATTATTTTCCTACCATTTCAGACACTAGCCAACCTTGGTAACACGTGGCCTGAGTAATACAGGTGAGGATCAGCAGCCTGAAATTTGCCTACGGCCACCAGAGACAGAACTGCAGAACACCAGTCCCTGAACGGGACAGCAAAATTCTGAGGAGATGTAGGCACTGAGAACCAAGACCATGGGTGCAACGCAGCAGTAACAACCAGTGAGCCTCGGTGTCATGTGTCTCCAATTGTCAGCAGGGTCTCCTCTACTTTCAGCAAGGAGTGGATAATTACTCCTTCTCATTTTCAAAAATTGTTTCCATATCAACAGAATCCCATCAACAAACCCAATACCTCTTCACCAACCCTCCAACCCTAAGCGCCCCATTAGAGGACTTTATATTACCATCCTGAGATTTCCTGATTAATTCTCTGCTCCATCAGCTCTAAGTACTTGCCCAGGTGACAGCTCAAAACAAGTTCTGAAGGCCAACAAGATAGCTCAGTGGACCAAGAGCCTGCTTAGGCAAGCGCAGAGACCAGAGTTTCATCACAGCATCACAGGCTACGCTGGCCATGCTCCCAGGCCCACTGAGCCAGCTATCAAAACCAAGCATGGCAGCACATGCCTGTAATTCAAGTGCTGGGGAGGCTAAACACAGGAGGATCACTATGAGTCCAAGCTGTGTAGTGAGACCCTGTACCAAACATTTTAAAAGAAGCCCTGATGGTTTCATGCTGCACAGCTCAGATGGGAGCAATCTACATTACTGGCCTTTGGGAGGAACTACCTTCCCCATTCCAGCATGTTAGTCACGGAGACAGAAAGCCTGCTTCTTCCTCTCTCTGCTCACCACAGGCAAGTTGGTCATTGTTCTCCATCAGAGAACTCTATCAAAAGGGCAAGGCCACAGAGCCAGTGCCAGGCAACCTGACTATTCTGATGCAAAGGCCTGACGTCAAGTTGGGGCACCCGCAAGCAAGTCTGAGCTGGATGTGTAACCTGCATTCCAAGCCACAGATGTGCAGGAGATGCACAATTTACTTTGGGAAATGCATTTCACAGGCACCAACAGAAGCTTCCTTTAGCTCTCAGAGAAAATCACTACAGGGATTCACCACAGGCAGATGTCAGTATTTCAGAAGGGAAACACATAAGCCCTTTCCTAGGAGTAAGAAAGAAACCTCAGTACTACCTCTTAGATTCCAATAGATCAATAGGCTGAGGCAGGAAGATCACTGCAAGTTTTAGGCCAGCCTAGGCTACAACGTGAGTTAAAAGGCCAGCCTGCACTGCAGAGCAAGATCCAAAAAAATAAACAAATAAATAAAAACAGAAGGTAGAACAGCTCTCTTAAGATAGCAACATACCAGATAAATACACTGTGCTGGCTAAACTCTACAACCATCTTTTTAAATGGGTCCACTGTGGCCATGTGCTAAAGGAATACCTACCATCACAGTGCTGTCTCCTGGGTGGCGAATCTATGGGCAAAGACCTGAAGAGTCTTACAAAAGGCCAGTGGAGACTCACCCAATGTTACAGTCTGTTGTCAGCCAACTTAATGATATGTTGGCTCTGGACTCACTCCAGGCCCCAACAGCTGACCTGCCCCATAGGTGGCCCCCTTGGCTGATTCACAATTCTAATTGTGTTGCATCAGAAATGGCCCTCCTACTCTGTGTACAAAAATGGTCCCAGGCCTTTTCATTGCTAGTTTCTATAACTTGGGATACTTCTCTCTTTCTGATCATACTTTCATGGATCCTACACTATTTAAACAGGCATGCTAGGCTGAGGGGAAAGAGTAAACGCAAATCCACAGTTCGTTCATTGCTCATCAGGTCATCAGCTAGTTAACATGGAAAGCCTGAGCCAACATGGCACATCAGTGTGCCCAGCTATGAAGACCTACCTACCATTCACTGCTCCTGTTCTTCTGCCATGTACACCAGGACTCAAGGGTTCTCCGAAGAAGCCAATCAACCCACATGGATCTTATCAGCACTTACAGCAAAAAATCCAAAATCTAAGCTCTTACATGCCCAGGAGGGAAAAAAATCCTCTTTCCTGCCAAACAAAGTAATCAAGAGCAGGATTTGCCACTACATAGTTTTCATCACCCCAGGCTTCAGGCTATTATCTTCTTAGGTGGGCAATGGGTGTGGCTTATTTACCCTTACCCATTTCTATTGAATCTGAGCATGTGGATCGTGATAATCAACCCAACTCATATTTTTTGAGTCCCAAGGTAAGATCATAAAACTCCTAAGATGCAGAAACTGACTGTGAACTTCTAGATCCAATGTCACATAACATAAGAACACTGGATAAAAATGGAGCAAAATAATAGGCAAAACTAACCCTCTGAGATAAACCCATCCCAGCACTTGGAAGGCTGAGACAGGAGCATCACTGCAAGCTTGAAGCCCACCTGGGCTACAAGTGAGTTTAAGGCCAGTCTACACTGCATAGGGAGGCTCTGTTTAGACTCTCAGAAACACACGTGTGCACGCATGCGCAAAGAATTAAAAATGAAAGAAAGCTAGTTCGTAAGCTGTGGAGAACTGCCTGAGCAGCTCTCCTTGAAAGAAAAGCGACTGTCTCCATTTTTACTGAGCCTGACCCTATTCCCTTGTATTGAAATGTACAGAGCTGGCTAGGACTTCTCATTATCCTTTCAGTTGGCCTTAAGCAGTGTGTATTGGTCTAGCTGAGGTGCTGGTGGTAATTTCTGAAGATGGCACGCGTGTTTCCCTGGTAACAGGATGAAGAGCCAATGCTCCACGGTGTCAGCTGGGATCGAGTCTCAAGATAGAGGCTATGACTTCCTGGGGCTTGAAAGAGTATGCATCAGAGCTGAAGCACCAGACCCCCCAAAATATTAGATGCTATCTCAATAGCATAATGCAAATTCCTTTGCAAATCTCTAAATATGGCGGAGGTGAATGCAGGCCTCCTACCTAGCCCAGCTCACAGCTCACCTTCTTCCTACAGTTCCCTTCAGAATTCACCTTTCCACAATTCCCTTCAGTGCTCACCTTCTTCCCAAAATTCCCTTTCGCAAGCCACACCCCCTTCTCAAATGAATAAAACCTGAGTGCAGCCCTGGGTCACTCTTCTTAGTTCTGGGAAGCCATCTTCATGGCTGGACTTAGGGCCCTTTGGCTCCCCAATAATTACATATAAATGTCTTAGTGTCTTTGTTAGCGCCCTGAGTTACGCTTGGGAGTGGCAGATTGGAATTAACTTCATGGAATTTCAATAACGAGTTTTTAGGATTGTAAGTGTAGACTTCTTGGGCCAAGACAAGAACCATGAAGGGACTCCGACAGTAAGCAATACTAAAGAAATAAACCAAAGCTGAAGGACTTATAGAGGCCCACATTTGAATTCCTTGCAACGTTCAACCGTTCGCAGTGTCAGGGCCAGGGATATAGACAGCAGCACGGCACCTGCCTGGCAAGCACAAGGTCCACAGTTCCACTGTCAGTGCAAAAACACCCGTGTGTCACTGGCATAGACATATACATGAAATAGACCAATGGATCAAAATAGGCTAAAAGCAAAGGCATGCACGTCTGCTCACTTCATTGTGATGAAGGCAAGCGTGCACCGTCCCAGTAAAGAATGATCTTTCCATAACTAAGTCAGATTAAATAGACTTTTTTTATTTTAAAATTCTACTTCACACTATAGAATCAACTTCAGATCTGAATGTAAAAAGTAAAACAATAAATAGCTTAGATGAAAACCCAGCAAATAATCTATATTACTTTAAACTAGGAAAATATTACTTACTTTGAAAGGATGACATGTAGCTAGACACACTGACGTGTGCCTGTAGTCCCAGCTACTCACAACATCCAGGAAGGAGACTCAACTGAACTCCACAGTTCAAGGCCCACCTAAACAACAGAGCAAGACCAGCTGTCTCAAAAATAGATAAAAGTAAATAAATGATAAAATGGACTACACCATAATCAAGAAACTCCTTATACTGAAAGAGCTACCAAGAAAGAGAAAAGCTAACCACAAAACAGAGATCTTCACATTACATCTAGTTAACATAGCCATATCCTTAATACACAAAGAATACTCACAAAAGAGTAAGAAATCAAGGGCCTGGAGGGCCGGGCCAAATAGCTCAGCAGATTAAAGTGCCTGCAGGGGCAGGAGCCAGTGCACTGAGAGGGCAACTGAGACTAGGCGTGGTGATGCACCTGTAATCTCAGCTCTTTGGAGGCTGTAAACAGGTGCATCACTAAGAGTCTGATCTAATAGTGAGACCCTGAACACCCTTTAGGCCCTTCCGTAAAATAAAAAAAATAAAAAAAATAAAAAATTAAAAAAGGAAAAGAAAAGAAAGAAA
>PVKN010003988.1:0-35054 GCA_004027915.1 Capromys pilorides
AAGGAAGAAAGAAAAAGAAACTCCAGTTCAGGCAAAGGTAATTCAAGACTGCCCACCTAGATCCTCAGAGTTAGAAGGGATATGGCCGCTGCCGCAGCTTCCTCTGAAGCCTGGACTCCCGTAAGTTCTCTTGGTCCCTGCCACCCCTTGCAGGACCCCTGACGAGAGTACTGCTGCTACATTTTATCCTCTAAACTCAGCCTTTCACAGCTCGTGCCAGTAGTAAGCGAAAACTCACTCCCCCAGGGCCCTTCTCATTGGCCCGACTTCCAGTCTTTAAAGCACACAGGTAGAAGAAGCCCTCCTTCTGAGAACAAGGCAGGCTCCACACAGCAGTAGACAATGCTGATTAACATGCAGGCTACCTATGGAAAGCAAAAGAGTCCGTCCTGAGGTAGAGAAACAAGCTACAGAGTAAGGGCAATGGCGTTTTGCAAACCACCTAGCAACAAAGGCCTGGTATCCAACTCACATGAGGAACTCTCAAAACACTGAAGCAAACAAGCCGTCCAGTTGGAAAATGGCCAAAAGATGTGAACAGGTATTTCACCAAAGAGGACGTACAGATGGCAAGAAGCACATGAAAAAGATGTTCAACATCACTGAGCACCTGGGACATGCGAACGAAAACCACAAAGAACTGCCACCCCACACCCATCAGCATAGTTAAAAATGTTTTAAAAGTGAAAGCCCTAGATGCTGGCGAGGACGTAGAGAAACCAGATTGCTCCTGCTTTGCTGGTAGGACTATAAAATGGATCAGTCCCTCTGGAAAGCAGTTTTGTACATTCTTTAAAAGAACTAATGATGCAATTACTATGCAACTTAACAACTGTACTCTTGGGCATTTATGCCTCAGAAATGAAAACTTATATTCATCCAAAAGCCTACACAGCAATATTCACAGAGGCTTTTCTCATAACAGCCAAGAATTGGAAACGGTCTAGAGAGCCTTCAACAGGGACATGGGGGAGCGTTACGGAATATTACTCAGTGATAAAAATGAACCAGATAACGACCCACTGAAGGAAGAAAGCCAACCGCGCCAGGCTGAGTGCTGGGGGATGCCACTACGGAACAGCTTCCAAATGACAGAACTTGAGAAGCGGCTGACAACTTGGGGTCACTGGGCTACGAGCAATGGGTGCAAGGTGTTGCTATAACAAGCAATAAGGGCGATACCGCTGGTGACGGAACGTCGGCCATGCGTGCTGTGTGACCCGTTACGGAGGAGTCAGTGTGCACTCGGATACGGCCACAGACGGAAGTGGGAAATGCGCGCCCCGGGGCTGCTCCCGGGGAAGCGGGGCAGCGCACACAGGCGCTTTCTGCACTATTTCTTACAACTGCATAGGAATTGCAGTCGCTACCATACAGTTACAGAGAAAGGCTTTTTTTTTTTTTTTTTTTTTTTTTTTTGAGTCAATGTGTTTTTAATCAAAACAGAGCTAGATTTGAACTTGAACCTGTGATACACTTCCTGTGCAACTTTGGACAAATAGACTCTCTCAGTCTCAGTGTCTCCATCTTTAAAGCAGAGACGTAGTTTCTATCACCTTACGGGTTTGTCTCGAGGCTTGCAAGCGACAATCCCCGGGAATCACTCTCACTATGCTTACCGCAAGAGTACGGACTCAGTAAGGCGCAGGTGCAAGCGCTGCACCGCGATTCTGGATCAACAGCCCGTGCCTTCCTCGGATGCAGGTCTTACCCCTTCTGCCCTCATCCTGGGCAGATCTCTGAAAAAGTTCCTTTTAGTGAGTCATTCTCTAAAACACCACACTGCAAACACCGAGCCATCTCGTTACCGTGGCCTGGCGTGCTGTGGTTCGCACAGCACTGCCACGCCCCGCGGGCTGCTTTGGCCGGTCACCCGCTGCTGGCTTCTGGTAACGTCTTTTTCCCCTAGTAAGGTCGCCGTTGTCAGCGGCTCAGCTTCATTTTTCCTTACCAATTCTTTAGCACCTTCTGCATGCAGACACCAGTGTGAACACAAACGCCACAGCACAGCATCACGTATTCCTTATTAAATCTTCAGGACAACCCCATAGTTAAGTATGGTGGCAGGTGGCTGCAGTGATTCAAGGAACTGTGGAAACCTGCGCAGCCTCCACGCAGCCTCTGGGGCTGCTCCTGCGTCTTGCAGGGGCTCGCGAACTCTGGTCACAGGCAGGGGAAACCCCGAGAGTGTGGGCTTACCTCTGCCTGCTGGTTCTGGAAGGCAGCCTCTTTCAGGCAGGTGTGCAGAGATCCGCACGCTTGTTGCTAGGGAAGGACCCGGGGCCCAGCCGGCGAGCTGCGGGAGATCGCGCAGCCACAGGGGCACCAGGTGAACCCTGAGCTCTGCCCAGCCCAAAGTGCTGATGCTTCCAGACTGGGAGCGACAAAGCCCCACTAGAGTGTAGGTCGCAAAGCAAAGGCTGGCAGACACACGTGTTTTTCTACTTTTCCTATTCAGATGAAGAAACTGAGGTCCAAGTTATTAAGGTAATTAAAAACAAAAACAAAAACAAAACAAGAGAAATGCTACATAGATAAGGATTATGCCTAACGTTTGAACAGGACTTCAGAGCTTACACGTTTCTCTCGCACTTTCATATGATTTGATCTATAACCGGATACCCCTCTTTTGGGGAACTTATGAAAATTCTATTTGTATTATATTTATATCTAAGTAATTGCTTCATTATATGCTCCAAACTCTACAAAATTAGGCCTTGTGTCTGTTTTGCTCAGCACAGAATCCCAAGCTTCTAACCCTGCACACAGTAGCTTTGGAGATTATGACAGCTGAATAAACGAGCAAATGTCTGAGAGCTTGTGCTATAGCCCTCTGTGGAGTACATGACTGAAGGTACGTGAGGTGAAAGCCTGCAAGGGGTCGGGGCGGAGACCCTGCTGAAGCCCAGCTCTTTGCTCTCACATTCTGCAGGCATCGCGAGGTGAGACGCACAAGGCAATGCTAAGCGGTTTGCAAGCTCGCAGGTGGAGCAGCAGCCTGCCGCCCTGTGACGCTGCTGCTAGGGCAGAGAGGCCCGCAGCACAGGTCCTTCGCGAGCTTGGTGCCCCGGGTGGGTGAGAGCCCCCCAGCAGACACAGGGACACTTAAAGGCTGTGCCCTCAGCCCGGTCCAGGTCACATGCTCCTTGCCAGTGGTCCCACAGAGGAGTGGCCTGCAGGTGTGAGCCCTAACCTCCTAGCCCCTGACTTCAGGCACCCCCGTCCTTTCCCAGGTCACTGCACTAAGGTGACCTTCAGAGTGACCCCGAGTGCTAGCTGAGCAGACTCTGTTTACCTCCCCAGCAACCACAGGGCACGCAGGGCAAGCTCCGGCCCTCCGCACTGTCCAGGCAGCCCAGGCTCCAGGCAGGCTTCTTTGGTGGCCGAGGGGCCTCTCCTCTGCGTGGTGGCCCTTGCTCCTGCTGGCTAGGGTTACCCCTGGGTCACTGAAGCCTGCTTTGCTGGGGCCAGCCTCACTTTGTTCTCTTGATTATAGCCCTAAGTTTGTTTTCACAAAGAAACTCTGCCTGTCACTCCACGATTCTGCTTTCTTTGTTGTTAACCTCGGTTAACTCTGTCAGTCTCAGAAGCAGCTCCCCAGGAGAGAGTGTGGGCGCCGGCTGCTGGCTTCCTGCAGGGCTGGACCTAGTGGGGTCTGGCTCACAGGGTCCAGCCTGGCCTAGGCCAGCCAGCCATTCATAATCCACCCTCCGGACCGCCTTTCCAAAGTGGAAGACTAACTCTGACTCCCTGATTAGCCCCGCTGGTGACGGGAGTGAGTTCATCAATGCAAAGCCCTTGGGCATTGTTCATCATTACTATAAAATGTTTCGCTCTGAATCACAAGTTAGTCTGAATTCCTCTGCCCTATTCGCACTGTAGAATTGAGACATGAATGTCTACTTTTTTCATTTTTTTAGCACAATTTATTCTATTCATTCAATAATCACTAAACAAATATTACTAGGGGACTACGAAAGGTCCCAATCTGTGCTGGGACGCAAGGAAGCATGGATTTGGTTTTTGTCCTAAAAACACAGCAAGGGCTCTGGTTTTAAGCAGGTATATTCTGGTTTGGACCTTGGCACTGAACTTTCCAGGCATGTGCCAGGGCAGGCCTCCTGGCCTCCTCTTCTTTGGCCATATCCCGCCTCATGCCTCTCCTGTGGAGGCCTGGAGAGAGAACGTGATGGAACCGTCCCAGGCGAAGCCTGGTCGTCCTCCAGCTCTGGCCAGCAGGGAGCAGGAGGAGCAAGGCCCGAGGTGACCGCTGCAGGTCCCTGTGCAGGCGAGATCAGCCCCCAGGGAGCCAGGCCCCACACGCCGCAGGCCAAGTGGCCCTGTTTTGCCCCAGCGGTCCTGAGATGTGACCTTGTAGCCAGGCAGGGACAGAAAGAGGCTGCTCACTGTCCTTGTCCCCAAGGGGGCTTGGGGCAGACTCTGGAGCCAGAAGGAACTAGGCAGGGTCTGCAAAGTGGTTTTCAGTGGGCTGTGGGAAAAGTTGGGCTTCACATTCACCATCTGAGGAAAGCAGCTGGACTAGTTCACGGGAGGGAGCAGCCCGGACCTCCCGACCTGCCTCTGCTGTCCTGACCAGGCAGGCAGGCAGGGTGTACGTGTGTGTGTGTGTGTGTGTGTGTGTGTGTGTGTGTATGTGTGTCAGAGCCTCACTAGGGCATGGCAGGAGTGGCAGGCAGGAGTGTGGAACCTGGCTCAGGGGAGCAGGCCTGAGCCGTAGCTTTGTGATCCTTGGCAAATGACAAGAGGATGCAGCGCAGAGTGGCTGTCCAAAATAAATAGCACCAGGATAATAGGAAACAGGAGCGTGTCCTCAGATGGGGGGAGGGGGAGCGAGCACAGAGGGGCAGGGGGACCCCGAGGGGAGAGGGGTAGAAGGCATGGCTGCTCAGTGCGGCGTGGTCACCTCCACAACGGATGCAACGATCGCGCACTGCAAGCACGTGCTAAGACAGATAAAACATAAATAAAACCAGTGCACACAGGGCTCCCACTCACTGGGCAACCACAGCGCCTGGGGACCCCTGCTTGCCTTCTTGTCGCGTTATTCAGTCCGTACACCAGGTAGGAGGAATTTGCCCTATGTTACTCTGCTTTTTAAGGGAACTAGAACTCAAAGTCCCAAAGTCCCATCTTTGTTCTGCAACATGCAGGTGACAAAGATCAGCTACATTCACAGAGTGGGAGTGTCACATTGGCAGGGATGTGGCCCTGGACCATGAAAGTTGGGGTTTCACTGAGGAGACTGAGCATCTAGCAGCTGAGGCGATCTGTCCAAGGTCTCTCAGCTGGCCAGGAGCAGAGCTAGGAGAGGACGCTCATGTTCTGAGGTCCAGCATCCTCTGAGTTAAGCCACAACTGCCACTGGGGACACCGCCAGCCAGAGGATTTCCCTGGTGCTTGCCAGGGGCCACAGATCCTCAGAAGCAATCAAGTCAATGACCTTTCTCTCTCTCTCTCTCTCTCTCTCTCTCTCTCTCTCTCTCTCTCTCTCTCTTTCTTTCGGACAGGGTCTACCAGGTCTACAGGGTCTCACTAGGTAGATTGGACTCATAGTGATCCTCCTGTTTTCAGCCTCCTAAGAGCTAGAATTACAGCTACCCGCCACCATGCCCAGTCTCAATTGCCCTCTCAGTGTGCCCTGTGGGTGGGACCAGCATGGCAGGCCCCGGGATCAAACCCCAGCCGCTGTGTTCTGCCTAACCAGGCGCTTTAGTCCACTGAGCTATCAGGCCGGCCCTAGTTGAAGCTATTTAAATACCTGGCTATTTGAAAAATAGAACAAGCAGTTGAGAATACATGCCAGACCTCTAACCAGTCAGGAATCTCACCTGGGGGCACAGAGGTGAGTCAGGGTGACCATGCTTCTGGCACAGATGCGGAGGGAGGCAGAGTCTGGAAAGCTCCGTGGACGCCAGTCACCCCTCATTCACCACTGCCCCCTCTGCATGAAGGGCTTGCTGCACTTCATACTAAGGAGAAGCCCAAGTCTAGATGAGCCACGTACGTGTCCAAAGTTGCAAAGCCAACACACACGAGAGCTGCTGCGCTGCCCACAGGCCCCTGCTGTCCACACCACCTGTGCTGCTCGGGAGAGAAGGACTGAGGTGTGGCATTCTTGGTACTCATGTCCTGTCCTCCGGACTTGCTTGCTGGCTCAGCCCACCGCCTCGACCTCCGCCCCTCACCCACTCCTCAGGGCCTCTCCTGACTCAGGCCTCTGTGTTG
Organism: Capromys pilorides; assembly: GCA_004027915.1. Classification (NCBI taxonomy): domain Eukaryota; kingdom Metazoa; phylum Chordata; class Mammalia; order Rodentia; family Capromyidae; genus Capromys; species Capromys pilorides. Next base: position 6,247 of record PVKN010003988.1, read on the forward strand.
CCAAGGAAGGCTTTCAAGATCCTGGACTGCAGGAGATGGCACCCTGCGGCTGTGCAAAGGGAGCCAGAGCAAGAATTCCCGAGGACAGTTCTCGTGGGGCAGGGGTGGGGGTGGGCGTGGAGCTGCCCCGCCCACCCAGGGTGGGGTTATTCAGTCTTCTTGGGGCACCCAGGGCTTGTGAAAGTCTGCGGGAAGCAGTGAGAATCCGGCAGTGGGGGAGGGGTGTGAAGGGGGCCAACGGGGGAGCTTAAAGATTTGATTTGCATTTAGGATTTTGTTCAAACAATCAGCTTTTTTGGCATAAAAAGTTCAAAACTGTTTTAAGATAGACTTTCAGTTTTGACTGGCTGACCTAAGACTGGGTCATCAGTGTGGCCTAACCGGACTCCTCCAGCCTCCCTTTTCCTCATTGAAGAAGTCCATCATCAAGAGGTCGTTACTCCGTGTGTGTGTGTGTGTGTGTGTGTGTGTGTGTGTGTGTGTGTCTATCTGCTCTGTGCTAGACACCATTCTAAGTTTTGGACATACAGGCAAGATAAATACTTGGTCCTGCCTGCGTGTTTCTACCCTGCAGGAGCTTCAGCTGCTAGCTGATACACTATGAGGTAAATGAGAGTACGAGAGTACAGTCGTTGGTTGTGTCCTCAGCGACTCCCCAAAGAGTGTGGTTCCCAAAGAGTGTGGTCTCCAGACGGGAGCAACAGCACCCACAGACCTTGTTGGAAATACAGACCATCAGGCTGCACCTCAGGCCTGCTTCATGGCAACCCGCAGACAGAGGCCCAGTGACTGAGGCCACAGCAAGATCCGGCAGGCCCGGGCCTGCAGGGTGCCACTGCAGCCCCTCGATCCCAGCTCCTGCCGTGACCTGCCGTGATGTATCCCGCCTCACTTCCACTCTCTTTGGCACTCTGTGCCCCCTGCCCCAGTCTTTGCACACTTGCTGCCCTTGACCTAGACCACCTGTCCTGCCTGGCGGCCAGCTGATCCTTTCTCTCCTGGAGTCCCCTCAGGCCCCTCCTCCCCTCACCTGGTGCATGCTCTGGGGCCTTGCCTTCTTCTCCTCACTGCCCCAGCCCAGGCCCCATTGTCTGTCAGGAAGCCCTGGGCCAGCCACTTATTATTTAGGTAGGAGTCTGTCTTGTTCCAAGACGGCAGGTCTTCACCTTCGCTGAATGCTATACCAGCAGGGCACAGGTCTGCAAGTGGGGTGTGTGGCTGCCATGGAGGCCCTGGCCCTGCCCCCACATCTCTCAAGACTTGTACCCAAGAGCAGCTGCTCACCGAGATGAGCTGTCCTCAGGCGATGGAGCCGGGTGACAGTTGCGGGCTTCCCCACTTCATTGGTCTTGACCCACAGACCTATATTTTGTCCCCTGGGGAATGTCCTGGTCTCTGGGCTGAGCTGTTGGAATGCTGAGTCACAGGCACAGACCCAGCGTTGTATGAAAATCTATGTGGCCAATGCCCTCCACTCCTGGGTGCCCTCTAGGGTCGAGTCGGTAAGCCAAGGAGGTCGGGCGTTAATTAATGGATCCACCAAACACTGGCTGCCAGCTGCTCTGCACCAGGCCACGGAGGGCGCTATTTGGGATGTAAAGGTAATGCCTTCTGGCCACCACCCTCCCTGAGGTCTCCCCTCCAGCCCACAGGAGGAGGCCTAAGAGCCTCCTGTGTCCTGGAGTGAGTTTTTCGGCCTCTTGGAGAGTTTCATTGTCCTTGCCGTCCAATGGGAGCTATGATTCCCAGGCCATCTCACCAACTCGGAGGCTCGAGTAGAACAAGAAATCAAACTATCTGGTAACCTGTATGGGGCCACAGTAGCTACGCAAGGGCCCAGGAGGCGAGTGCCGTGGGTGGCCAGGACCTGGGACGCAGGTGCCACGGGCAGCCAGCCAAGTGGCCACACTCTGCCCTTCCAGGCTAACGCGGGTCCCATTTGGTTTACAACAGCATAAAGTTCAGCCCCAGCTGATGAATGGTGACTTAGCCAGGGCCATCAAGGAGCGCCTATTTCCACCAGACCCTGGGTTGCTCGGCTTCCCTCACGGCTATTGGTGGTCATGTGACCCAGTGCTGGCCAATACGGTGGGCAAGTTCACCGAGAGAAGGAACTTTCACACTGATTGCTAAACGGATGGACCTTGAGACCATACTCTTAGGTCAAATAAATCGGATACACGTGTGTAAATACTGCGTCGTCTCTCTGCTGTGAGAAACTGACAGGGTAAATGAGAACAAAAATGTATAAAAGATACTATACACAGGAAGAAAATGTTCATCATGAAAGGAGAACAGGGAGGAGTAAAGAAAGGAAGAAAAAAGAAAAAAATGAGAAAAGCAGGATAAAATAGAACAAAGCTTTGTAAATAAGGAGGGGAAGAGGGTTGAGAGGAGGGGAGGGGAATGGGAGAGAAGAGAACCCCAGGCGCATGGGGTACGGGTGCGTTCCCTACGAGTGGGATCATCACGTGGCCTAAACTGTACCAACGAGCCTCTACAAACAAAGGAGCAAAGGAGAGAAGAGCTCGAGGGGCTCCAGCTGGCGCCATGTACTCCCTTGTTAGCCTGGCCATCAATGTGAGCTCTGGAAGCCACTTTGGGAGTGTGCAGTAATGGGAATGAGCGTTAGAAGGCGGCCTCAAGGCCGGTGAGGGAGACCCGCTGAGCCTCGTCCCTCCCATCCCTCGGCCCCGTCCCTGCCTGAGACACCGTCTTCCCTGGCTGGCACCAGCGAGCCGTAAGCAGATGTTGCCTCCTGATAAGCTCCAGGGTCATGCCGCCGAGACACAAAAGTGTGGAGAGACTTCGGTTCTGCAAAGTTATCTACAGCCCTGTGCAGAAAGCTCTTGGGGCAAAGGAAGCCTCGGCAACTGCAGAAGCAAAATGGAGAATGAGGCCCAGGATGGAGGGGGATGGTGTGGAGGTCAGAGAACACCGGGCAGGGGTGAATTGTGTCCCAGGAGTGCAGGTGCGGGTCCCTGCCTCCCTCCAGACCTTTTCTGAGAGCTTCTACCGCTGTCAGCTTGGTGAACATGAGCTCATGCTGAGCTCACGGACACTGCAAGCATGTCCCCGGTGAGGCGCACTATCTGCCTCTCTCCTGCCAACAGCTTCTGTGCTACAGAGGAGGAAGTGGAAAGTGCAAAGGGGCCACGCCCCTGGGCCACTGCAGAGCCACGACATCACATCTTCCTCGTGGTCTCCTGTGTTGTGCCCTCCATGGCAGCCACTGGCTGCACACAGAGAGTTAAATATCCATTTTTAATTAACGATTAAGCTCTTCTCTTTACTTGCCACGTTTCAAGAGGGCAGTGGCCACGTGTGGACTGTGGTGAGTGCAGTAATGTATTTCCATAAGAGCAGCACTGCATAGGACAGTGCTGGTCTAGTGGCCTGGGATCATCGGTAAATAACTCCTGGGCCTCTGCCTGGCAGGGCTTCAGTGTCACCCAAGCCTGGGGTCTGAGCGCTTGAATCGAGGAAGGAGAAAGGAGGGACAGGACGTTCCCCGAATCCCCACAGCGTGCTAGTCACTGTGGCTAACGCCTGCTCATCCTTTGTCTTCAGCCAGCCACTTTCTAGCACTGTTTACTTATTCCACTGTCCAATAAAGAGAGTAAAGCTCCAAAACAGGAAAAGACTTATCCGGGATCACACGCCAGCGGACAGCATGCCCGGCGTGGACCTACCCATCTCTCAAGGCTGCAGATCTGGAAGGCTTTCCTCCTTCCTGAAACGGACAGATGCATCTTTTCAGCAAGGAAGACCAAATCCCAGCATGGTCTGGGGTGGAGAAGGTGACCATGTAGGCCCGGATGGAGTGACGTGTCCCTGCCTTTAGAGCAGCTCTGTCTCTCATGCCTGAGGAGCGGGTCACAGGGCAAACTCATTCTGTCCAGGCCCTCCCTCTGAGGCTGGGCTGCTGCTAGCAGAGACCTCTGTAAATCAGGCCCTGTCACTCCTAGGACTGCAGGCCGGGGGAGGAACCTCTGCCGGAGGAAGACCGGACTCCCAGCTCTCCCAGGGAGTGTGCAGGAGCTTCAAAGGCAGGGCCAGATTTAGGAGGCTGCCACGGCTCCAGGCTGTCCCGCATCGATGTCTGTACCAGGCCCAAACTGCATTCGTCCGGGGATGGGGTCACAGGACCTAAGGCCAGGTTGGGAGCAAAGCCAGATCCATTCCATCTGCACTCACAAAGGCTCGGGATGGGCAGGCAGGAATGGGTCCATGTTTGGACATTTGGGGTCCTGCCTGACTGGGGATGCAGAAGGGGGTCACGGGGCTGGGCCGGGCAGCAGTTGGACCCAGGGAGCCCCGTGGGGAGGAGTCTCCCACTTTCACATGGGGAGATAAAATCTCAGGGAGGGCAGGTGCCATGCCCAGGTGGTGCACAGGTGGTACCCATGCCCAGCTGGCACCTACGCCTCTGCTTTCTGCCCCCGTCATCCAGTGCAGGACCTCCCATGCAGCAAGCTGCTCCCAGCCCACGATGACAACAGAGCAACCTGTGCCACGAGCAGCGGGCACACTACCCTTGATACCTGCCTTGCTATTTCATCTCTTTAGTGAGCAGCACGAGGAGACTGCGGCATCCGGCTCTGGGAAGGGCAGCCCCTGGGCCGGGAGAGCCAGGCGCCTCTCAGCCCCTCGCAGCTCGGGTCCCTTTCGGTGGCTACACTGATCCTCCTACTGGGGCTCCTAGACTTGTCCAGCAAGCATGCGTCCTTGGCTGGTCGCGCTTCTCTTAGTAACCCAGGAAAGTGTCTCCACCTGATGTGCAGGAGCTCGGGGGTCACTACCCAGCAACTCAGGAGCAGCAGAGCCAGGCCCAGCCTGGCTGCCTTGGCCTCTGGGCCTCCAAGAACAGGCCAGCTGGGTGGGGCCACGTCTGCACGAGTCCACTTGATGCGACATGATGGTCACGTCTCAGCTCTCTGCCCCGATGGCAGCTCCCCTGGGGCAGCAGTGCACACACTGGAGGCTGAGGTACCGATGCCAGAGCCAGAGCCTGGGTGGGTGCCGCAGCTGTGGGCCCACCGTGCCAAGTGGAGACTCTCGTGCCCTCTGTGCCTGTCACGTGGGAGACAGCGAGCTCCCCAGGGCACAGAAAGCAGGCGCATGCTTTTCAGCCATAGCCCTGGATGGCTCTCATTTCTGTCCCCCAGTTACGTGAGTCTCTGTAATTTTCTGGGTCTATGTTCCCTGTTCTACTGATGGGCCACACTGGCCAAGGACCCCAGGGAGCCGCTGTGGTGGGCTTCTCCTCGGGAAGCAGCTTCTTGCCACACTGAGCAGCAGACAGCTGCTGGCTGACTGGGTGGCCCAGCCCAGCTCTCTTGGGTAGATGTGGAATGAGCAAATTCCCATTGACGGAACAAGGGCACGAGGAAATACTGACAAAGCCCTGGGGGTCCCACGGTGTCGCTGGTGTAGGGAAAGCTTTGTAGATGGAGGTCAGAAGCATGGACCATCAACCCCACAAGCTTGGGTCCTTGGGGAGCCTCCACAGCCCACCCAACCCACGGAAGTGCCAGTTCTCCCATCCCTGGTGTGCCTCAGAGCTCCCCTAGCAAAGCAGCTGTCTGGAGGTCCCCCAGGGCAGCCATTCTTGCACTGTTCCTCCCCACCCTGAGGCCGGGATGCCAGAGGACAGAGCGGGCCAAACATGTGGATCCAGAGAAAGCCAACAGCTGGGCCACTGGCTGCCTTTCCTTCTGTTCCTTGGAGTACTCTGGCACTGAGGAGACAATTGCAGCAACTTACAGAAACTTTCCCAGCATGTTCTGGTCTCTGAGGGAACAAGTTGCTGCTTTCTCACACACGGAAATCCCCTTCCCTGGAAGGCCAGTGCTTGCGTGTGTGTCCGCGCACTCATAGACACAGTTAACGTGGATATGATTAATAAGATTTCAGCGAGGAATCTAATCGTATCAGTCACTAGCGAACGCAGAGTAAGAGTGGTTATTGTGTTTACCACTTCACACATGCTTCACAGTACCCCCTGCTGGGATCCCCACTTTACAGACCAGGAAAATGGGGTGCTGACTTGCAAATGGCAGGCTCCCAGGCAGGGCTGCTGTGGCCCTGTGAGCCCAGGAACCCACTCTCTTGCCCTCCCGGCCACCTCCCTCAACCACATGGCAGGGGCTCATGGGCTACGCTTGTTTCCTGGGCTGTTTGCCTTTCTCAGGGAATGCAGGGCTGACAAAGGGGTGACTGGTTCTTCTTCACACCTGAAACTATAATCTTGGAGGTTCAGGAAGAAACCCCAAGTTACCCCTGCAGTTTCCTTTCTGGGGCCTCTGCACCCTTGGGTCCCGAGACAAGCTCTCTATAGCTCACAGCAACGCTTACCATCTGCTCTGCCCTTCTAAGCCCGCGTCCACTCCCCTCTAGGCTGAGAGGTAGGCTGGTCTGTGTCCAGCTTGCTTCCCCCAGTACAGACCCTTGGAAGCGGAAGTTTCCCACTCCCTCACCACGCAAAAGCCAGGTTGTGTTTTTGCCCTCTTCAAATATGACAAAGGAGTTTCTCCTCCTCCACAGGAACTTTCTCCTAAACTGAACGGAAAGCCTAAGTTGGGAAACTGACCAATCAGCTTGCCTGGTGCTGCTGCCAGCGCCTCAGGCAGCAGCAACCACACAGATGGGTCTTGCGGGGTACAAGGCGAGGCCACTCCCCCCTGACTCCTCTTTGGTCTGCATTCACGTTTGGTTTATCTCTTAAGATCAGGATGTGGCACAGGTAAGAACCTTGATACATTCATACCATCCGAGTCACAAAGTGGAATCAACAGACTGACCAGGAGCAACGAAACCTACGAGTGTCACACAATTTAGTAAAACAATGACAGCAGCCCCACATCAACTATAAGGATTGAACCCGAAGAGGGAAAGGGAACGGGTTATCCCACAACTCATGAACGCGGCAAAGAACCAGGCAGAGGCAGAGAGACACACACCACACTCGTACCTCACGGGTCCGGCTGCCCCCAGGGTCGTGCACCATCTGGGTCCAGCCTGCTGAGGCCCTGTGTCTGCTCCCCTCCAGAGCCTCCACGAAGCCTGCTCGGTGTCTCCTCCTTCCCACTCTTCTCGGCCTGGTGAGAGTCGTTTTTCACAGACACTTGGGCCACATGGCACTGCCTGTCTGTCCTGCTGCTTTTCCTCTGAGCCAGAGGCCCAGCTCTGGCCCTTGGCCGATCTCCGGGGCCTGGCTCCTGGCAGCAGCCTCTGCCCCCAGCTGGGCTCATTGCTCCCCAGGAATTTGCTTCTGGCCAGGCACCTGTCTCTGTGCTGGCCTCTGCTCACGAGAGCCAGGGGACCTGCAGGCAGGAAGTGGAGGCCCCAGCTGCCTTCTCTGGACCATTCTGAGGGGCCTCACCCTCCAGGGAGGCTGGTGGGGAGGATGGCAGTCTTGCTCCTGACCCTGGAGAGGAGCTTATTCCCTCCTGCGAGGAAGGGAATCTGCACTCGAACCAGCTCGGCTTGTGGGTTACGCGCTGGCACTGCTTGGGACCCAGACCTCACTCTGCAAAGCCCGGTAGCCAATCGACCTCACAGCCATCAGTGACACCACGGACATCGCCACCACCATCTCTGGACACGCTCAGCAGGAAAAGACCAAGGACCGCAGCTAGAAAGACCTGGACTCTAGCTTGGCCATCAGAACGTAGGGGAAGGAACGATCTCTTCTGACTGTTGTTGCTTCAAAGGCTGGCGATCAGGATGCAGTGAGGTGAGGCAGTGAGGTAAAAATGACCTTGTGAGTTGCCTAATGCGTGTGAAGGTCGGCATTTCTCCTGCGGAGCTGAAACCTGTCTCCTAGTAACCCACAGGACTGAAACACGCAGGAAGCACTAACTTGCCACCAGGGGCTCCGAGCCGCCCTCCTGCTGTCCTCCAGGCCCAGTGTCCCAGCTGCAGGGTCTCCGGCTCACTTGTCCCCTGGGAGGGCTCCTTGGGAGGAATCCCTGCTGGGGACTCCCCAGTGGGGGTCTGTAAGGCCTCCCTGCGGGCTCTGGCAGAGCTTCTGTCACACGCGCAGGCTGTGACATTGAGGTCACTGAGGGCCGAGACTTGGCCCCACCTCTGCGTTGGTCGTGTCTCCTCCCAGAGATGCCTGCTCCTCTTAAGCAAGGTAGGTGACAGTGACGCTCAACATATTGATTACTGGAGCTACCGTGTGCAGATCTCCCCGCCTGGGGACTTGAGATCGAACCCGCCCTCAGTGTCCCCTTGAGTTTTCAGCAGAGCTGCTCCGGGGTTGCTCTGGGAGGACCTGGGCTAGCACGCCTCAGCGCTGACACCCATGCGCCTCTATGCTCAGTCAGCTGGGTCCCCAGAGTCCTCTTCCAATCCTCACGTCAAGCCCAAGTCGGCCATAGCCACTGTTAGTTCTCTCACACCCACCAGACGACACGGGGGACAGCCCTGTGCCACCCCTCGGCTCCGGTCAGCCCGCGCCTCCTACCCTCCCGACACCACCCGCAAGGCACTGCTGCCCCGGGAGGGAGGGGTGTAAAGACTAGGAGTTTTCTGGTCCCCGGAACTGGCACGGCCCTCAGCTGCCGCTTGGAGGGGCCGGGGCTGCTTGCAGCGGCTCAGCAGAGCGCAGGGCTGTCCCGCTGAGCGGTACCCTTTACTAGGGTCGGCTGTAGCGGCCTCACAGGCTCGCCCGCGGCCGGCGGAGACCCCCACTCACTGCCTGTGCATCCCTCTCTGCTCAGGTACCAGCTTCCTCATCTGTAAGATGGCGACATTTATACAGGGTCCCTAAATCACAGGGTCTCTGTGCGCATCAAGCGACACAACAAGCACAACATCCTTAGAAGAGCATCTCACACAGGGCTGCCCTTTCCACAGCTGGGCCGAGAAGCGCCTCCCCTGAGCGCCCCACCCCCCCGCTGCTCGTCACTGACATCTGGTGGCAGATCCGGTAAGCACAGGTGTGCCCACCTGCAGCTCCAGGTCCAAACCTCCTGCAGACAACACCAGCCAGCACCTGTCTCAGCTTCTCTGTCATCTGATTTTACGCCCATCCTTTTAATGTGAGGGTGTTGTAATGGTAAAGGGGGTCCAGCGTCGCCTCTGTGGGGAGCGTGTGGATCACCCGTGCTCCTGCAGGCCAGGGAATCTGTCGCACTTCCGACCGCATCCCCAGGGTACCTGGGTCTCTGCCAGTACCTACAGGGAATCGATTTTAGGAACATCGCTCCGCACACATCCCCCTCCAGTTTAGAGAGGACCCGGGGGTGGGGTGGGGGGGGACTCTAGCACAGACCAGGCGACTGCGCCCACCCGACCTTTCACTGCGCCCCTGGACATCCACATCTGCCAAAGCCACGTGCTCGAGCAGGTCTCCCTCCCCTAGGCCCTTATGCTGCACCCCCCACCCATCCCCTCACCACGTACGGGGGAAGGGGAGCCAAACAGGCGCAGGAACGGGTTTAGTTTTTGTCTTTCCTCTCTGAGCTGGTAATCAAACCCAGAGCTTGGTGCACACTGCGCGAGTGCCCTGTCACTGTCTTCCGCTACCAGCGGGGGAGGGTCGCTTCTCCAGAGCAGGGCCGAAGATCACGCAATCTGGGACTCCGAGGAAGAGCATGCGCGACTCTGAGGGCGCAGCAGTTCCTGGGTTCAAAGGCAGAGCCATGGTTCACCCGTGAGCTGGTGGGGCCTTCAGCGCTTAGCACTGCCCTTTATTTTTATTTTTTAATGAATTTGGTGCAGGGTCTCACTATGCAGCTCGGACTCGTAGCGATCCTCCTAGTTACAGCCTGCCCACTGCTGGGGCTACAGGCACTTGCCAACATACCCAGGCTAAGTGGCCAGCTCAGCACACTCAGGGCTGGCACGCACGTGGTGCCTGGGATCGAACCCCGATCCCTGTGCTTGCCTAAGTAGGCATTGAGCCTGCTGAATTATCTTGTCAGCCCTGTCCCTGCTCTTTAGACCACCTGCATGCGTTAACCAATACTAAATCTATGTGAGAAAATCAGGCATTGGTAATTTAAGAGATAGAGCAAACCTGACATCTGAAATCATAGCATTGGGGTAGAGAAAAGGCAGATATGAAGAACTATGGTTGTGGATTTAGTCTCTCTCTCTCTCTCTCTCTTTTTGGTGGCATGGGGGATTGAACTCAGGACCTTGAGCTTGCCAGGCAGGTTCTTATGCCACTGAGCTGTAGTGTCTCTTGGTAATGCTTGAGAAATAAACATGGAAATCTTGAGCTATTCTGAATACATTTCTGATCACTGGACTGTCACCTCAGCAGGGTCCAGGGTTAGCACATGAGGTCAGGGCCTTAGATCCCCTGGCTGGGCCGAGAGGCCGAGGAGCAGAACCGGGGTGCAGCTGCATGTGGAACAGTGCCGTGGCTTCTCCGGCTCCTCGCCCTATGCCCGGCACTGTACTCCCCATCTCACCGTCCCCTCAGGGCTGGTGTGAACCTTGAGGGGAGCACACAGAGGAAGGTGTTTCGGAAGCCAGGAGAGACTGAGCGGCTGCAGAATGACTGTTGCCAGAACTACTGCCGGCAGGAAAGTCCTCTGAGGATGACATGAGCTGCCCCAGACTGAGGCACTTATGTTGGACTGGGCGCAGCTTCCAGCCAAGGTTTCCTGGACCACTCCAGCCAACACAGGTAGAAAGCACTCTTAAGCAGCCATCTTCTAGTTCCAGATTTGTGGCGTGAGACCGCAGAGTATGTGGCTGGGAGCTGGACTCCAGGTCCAGATCGAGTGAGTTCAGATCCTAGCAGCCTTCTCACGTGCGTGGGTACAGTGTGGCCCTGAGAGAGTACCTTAACCTCGCATGCCTCAGTTCCCTTCTGTGTAAAATGGAAAAGGTAGTAGTAGCCACATCACAGAGCTCTGGGAGGATTAGATGGGTTGAGGTGTGTGGTGCTTGGCATGGTGCCCACGAAGAGTGTGCCACGAAGGAGCTCTGCTGTTACTGATATTGGTACAACATAGTCTCCATTCTCAGAGGGCCGAACTAAGCCGAAGAGACAGGCACTAGTTACAGGCAGGAGTCGGAAGGCTGGTTAGACCCTTGGAAGGGCTTTTAGCTGAGGCTGACAGTGTTTATTAGGAACATTGGGGGACCCCCCAGGGGAATCCTGATTGTCTCAGAGGGCTGGGGAGATGGCAGCCTTACTGGCAAAGCTCTAGTTACCCCTTTCCAAAAAAATAAGTTCACAACTCCAATTCCAGGAAAATCCAGAGCTGAGCTACAAAAAGGCTGGGAGAATGCCACAGAATAGCCCAGCAGTGTTTCTGCTGACCTGGACTTGTCCCTGGGGGCATGCAGCTTGGTCAGTGTCGGGTCTGGGGTTGGCCCTTCTCGGATGACCCTTCTACATTAGGCTGTCCAAAACCACATTTCTGCCACCTGCTCCCCTCCCCACACTGTACCACACGTCCACAGAGCCAGTGGCTAAGTTGTCCACGGAGCACTCGCACCCTGACTACAGCAATAGCATAGCTAAGCAGTTAAACATGCTTTTCAGGTGTCCTCGTGGAGTTTTGAAGAAAAGAAGTGATTTAATTATTTACAGAGCTGCCTGCAGCAGTGGCTACCATATTGCGCCATGATTCTAAAGCTTACACAGAGCCAGGTCTCATCTTGGCCCACATGCAACCAGGCGTCTAGATCCCGAGACGTGCACCCTAGCCCAATCTGCACCCGAGGGGCTCCCTGGGTCCGCCTGCCCTCCCCCCACCCCGCTCCTCGTGCCTCTGCCCTCTGCTTGCAGTGCCTTCTGGCCTTGCTTCCTGGAAGCTCTCTTGGGCATCCTTCCCATCCACACAGGGCTGGGCCAGGACCTCAGGCTCTCCCCACACCAGGACCTCAGGCTCTCTTTCTTCCTGTGCCGATGCTGTGCCAGGGCTGTGCTGGACCACACACCAGCCTGTCTCCCCTTCCCACGGCTCCCTGCATTCTGCCCAGGGCTGGCTGTGAGCGTGACCACAGCCGGGGCGAGGTGCACAGAGACCCCATCCTTTCCGTGGGTGCCAGCGGTCCCCCCAGCAGGTAGCGCTGTTTTCCACTCAGGCCCTTCCCCACTGCAAGGCTGGGCCTCTCAGCATCATTGGCACCTAAGCCACTCTTCTTCAGTCCTACGATGCCAGCAGTTACAAGATGCAGCACTGACTCAGTCTCTCGGAGAGAAGAAAACGGAACACTATGGTAACTGAACACATCGATTGTAAGACTTTCTGCTCTCAGACGCATCAAAATGTAAAGAAAAAACTGGCTTAAGATCAAGAAAGTCAGGGCTGAGGAAGCTAGCCTGACCATGTGAGCACCTGCCTGGCAAGCACAAGGACTCGGGTTTGATGCCCAATACTGCATGCCACGTGGGCCACTGACACTGGGCATGGTGGTGCATACCTGTGATCCCAGCTCTGGTAGTGCTAAGATAAGAGGGTCACTATGAGTCTGAGCTGCATAGCGAGACACTGTGCAAGAATGAAAGAAAGAAAAAAAGAAAGAAAGAAAGAAGAAAGAAAAAAAAAAGAAAGAATAAAAGAAAGAAAAAGATATTTAGAAGTCAAGAAAACAGCAAAGCATGAGCCCTCTTCCTGCGATGTCCTCTCTGGAGAGTCCTTTGTGGGGACACACAGGTGAAGGGCGCCTTGCAGTGGAGCTCCTTGTCCTGTGTTAGCCTAGGTCTCCTGGGTGGGAGCTACAGATGTGGACTGTGGTGTTTCCAATGTACCAAATAGGTATCTGAATAAAAAAGATGTCCTCTGATTGTAGAAATATGTCATCATTACTACATTAAAAAAATACTCAGGGCTTTTCCCTGAGCCACCCTCCCTCGTGACACACACCAACCCCAGATGCCATCTGCCCGGCCTCCTCAGCTATCAGGCGTCAGCCACAGATTCCCTGGGTGTGTGCTCAGCCCTGCATCCCAGCTGAGGTCCTTTTACCTTCCCTTGCTCTACCAGGGCTCCCCACACACTCCACTTCCTCCTCAGAACTTATTAGGGTTTGGAATTAATCATGCCATTATTCATTCTCTATCTTTTCCTAGTAAGACTGTGAGCCTCTCAAAGGCAGGAACTTTGTCCAGTTGACGTCCAGAATAGCTTTACAGGGGGTGTGGCCTGTGTGGAAGAGTCGCCTGCCATGCCTGGGCCCCGCATTGATCTCCAGTCACATGAAGAGGAAAGAAAAAGAATAAAATGTTTCTATCGGCAGCTGGATATACAGAAAACAATAGCATAATAAAGAGTGCGTGGGCCCATGACTCAGAGAGACCCACACAACCTCTCAGCATATGACTGTGCCCCCAGATAGTTCCTGGGTCTGTTTATGTGCTTTTTACTAAAGTTGTGACCTCTCCATATATTTTGTTTTTAATACACTCTGTATGTTTGTATGTATGCGTGTATGTATGCATGTGTGATCGCAGAGTTAGCATCTTTCACATCCACATGCACAGCTGGCCATTGCTATTTTTAATTTTTAGATTTTTAATGTATTTAGAACAGGGTCTACAGGGTCTACTGCACAGATCAGACAGCTAGTGGTCCTCCTGTTTTCAGCCTCCCAAGTGCTAGGATTACTGGGCCACTGTGCCCAGTCTCCACCCCTATCTCAGGGCACCTTGGGGGCTGGGCTGGCACGGCGCTGGCCATCACTACGTTTAAAGGAGGGTAGACAGCCCCTATGGCTGGGCACTAGGTGGTTCAGTCCGCCCATGCTGGTGACACACAGAGCTGCCAGGGAGCATCATGTGCTGGTTCCTGGTGCGAGCTTCTGCTTTCTTCCCTTCAGTGTTGTGATTGGGTCAGAGGGCATGCATCTACCCGGGGCTTCGGCTGAGAGGTGAGAGTGGGGCCAGCTCTTGGGGTAGTTTATGTGCACAAGGGTCTTCTCTGCCTGGTGCAGAGGGGCCAAAGGAGAGACAAGAGACAGGCGCATCTCTATCTCCTGGGCCCTGATTGTCTGCTTGGGGAGATTTGCACAGTGCCTCAGGGCCCCAGCACTTACGCCAGCAGCCCTGTGGGTGCAGTTGACCCCCCACCTGAAGAGCCAGCTGGAGCCAGTGGCTGATCCAGTCAAGGCTTTTGTGGTAGTCACATTTTTTAAAAATCAACTATCTTGAAGGTTTTACAATACACAGACAAACTCGTGCACATGCCAGTTAGATGTAGCTTATAATTAAATTCTGTAATTATACCTGACTTATCCTACAACTTAACACGGCATGGGTAGGGGCTGCCAACTAACCCTAATTTCAGTTCAAAAGGGTGAAACCACTATTTTCACCTTCTCACCATATTTAATATCAGGTATAAAAGCCATGAATATAATTTGGCTTCGTTCGGAATTCTCATTTAGTTACCGCTTCCTTACCACGTCAGCTGAGCTGAAGTTTACAGCTCTGCGCTCTGTGTGCCCGCTAGCAAATCCACACTGGCCCTGGGCGGGCGAAGCCCTCCAATTTGGAAACTGAGGAAGGAAGAACGCGTGGAAGCGCAGCCTGCGGCACTCTCCCGGGCTCGAGCCCTCCCTGCCTCCTGGCTCTGCCCCTGACTGCCTTCACCAGGGCAGGGCACCAGGGCAGAGCGGGCCTTTCCCACGTACTGAGCGCAGTGTGGGCTGGAATCCCCACTGCCTACTGTGTCTGTGATCTGCATCAGGAGGTGGCTGACCTAGCAGGGGTACTGAGCTCACTTCACAGACGACCTGATGGGGGCAGAGAGGGGACCCGGCAGGACCACAGAGCAAACAGATGCTAGGACAGAAGCTCCGCACATTGCCGCGGTGGACAGATGCTCCAGGTGTTGGGTGGCCAGTTCTCTGCTGTCACCTGGGGAGCAGCGAGGACCCAGGCAGGGACACTTGCCCAGCTGAGCGGTGAGCTGCACTCTGAGGCGTGGTTCCCACAGCCCTTCACCATCCAAAGCTCTTTATGGCACGGCCACAACTATCCCGCCCAGCAGGGGTGTGTGGGAGGCACCTGAAGGGGCCAAGGTGAGACCAGGCGCAGAGTATGCCTGGAATCCTGCAGCATCTCCCTGTGAGATTCCTGCTATAGGTGAAAGTGGCAATGCAGGGAAACCAGCTGTGCTGCCAGCTCTGTGTCCACGCGGCGAGGCTTCAGGGACCAGGCACTCAATCAGATGCTAACGTGGCTGGTGCCAGAAGGCAGGCATGGCTGACATCTACCACTAGTGGACTTCGAGTAAAAGGAATTATTCTCCATAGCCTGGGGGGGCCTGATCCAGTCAGATGGGAGGCTGTTCCCTCAAACGCTGAGGTTTCTCAGAGGGAAGGAAGCTTGCCTCCAGGCCCACTCTTCAGGCCTCACACGTGCCACCCAGGGACCCTGAGCCTGCTGGCTGCTAATGACCTGCACGTGTATGGCACGGATTGCAAATGTCTGTGCACAGCTCCCACGTGTAATTGCACACGCAGACACAAGCAATGGTCTATTGGCTCCACTGGGGGTGCTGCCCCACATAACCATGCTAACCAAGCGACCAAACTGCCACGGCCCGAAGGCTCCAGAGAAGCCCGAGAAGGACGTGACATCACTTATGTAGGGTGACTGTTATAATTAGGACAAGACACTATTAACTGAGAGTGAAAGGGGCTCTCCTCTTTCCCCAGAGCCCTGCAGCCCTGGTGCACCTGTGTAGAATCCACACCTGGCGACTCTTCACCTGAGCATCTCTCTTGAACGGTTTTTGGTGGGCTCCTTCCTTGACCCCCCCTCCTCTTCCTCCTGCCTTGGTTTCCCTTGCTCTGCACAAGCACACAGAGGCTCACAGGCTTTGCTTAGAATGTCCTCGCTGCCGTGTTCGGCACAGGGTGATTTTATGAGGCCAGCGCATGCCTTGAGTTGCCGCGCATCTGCAATTCCCGCCAGAGTGGCTCATCCTTGCACAGGGGAACGCTGCCCTTTACGGAAGTGTGCAGGGATGCGCGGCAGTCTGGGGAAGCAAGATGCCAGCCACCTATCCAAGGGCAGGACGGTTTTTATGGGGCAGAATATTGCCGCTTGTTATTTATTTCACTTCTTATTTTTAAAGTGTGGTCGATATAACTCACCAGTAAATTTGGCCAAGTCCACGCATGTGTGAAGCCCCCCAGCCAGGCTTGCCCAGTAAGGCCCGACTGCGGTAGGCGCTGAGGCAGCCACGTAGAGTGAATAAACCCCAGCACCCGGAGACAAGCAGCCTCACTGCTGGAGGCCTTGGGGCACTGGCTCTGCTCGCTGGGCGCACAGGGTGAACAAGGAGAGCTCGCAGCAAGCAAGTCTGGCACAGGAGAACCGCAGAGCCCGAGATGCAGGCTCTGCTTGTGGCACGCAGTGGGGAGAGCTCCGGAGCCCTGCAGGCAGCGGAGGCTTAACTCCGCGCCCAGCAGGGTGAGCCAGGCAGGTTGCAGACGCCTCAGCCTCTGCTCCAGTGTGCCCAGTGCGGGTGAAAGTCAGAGGCTGCCGAGAGGGCTGAACCAGCACCTATGGGAGAGGCGCTCAGCCCAGACCTTCCAAGCCAGGCACTCAGCTACATTCAGCTCATTGTCCAGCAAGACAGTGGCCCGTGAGTGGGAGCAGGCTGGCTCCGAGTCCTCAGCTCTGCCACTTCTCTCCTGTGTGACTCTGGATAGTTCTTCTTCTCCTTTCAGTGCCTTAATTTCCTCTGCATAAAATGGGAATGCCCACAGGCCACAGCAGGCATTAAGTTGGGGTACCCACAGCTGGCACTTATTTTGGGGTCCTAGTTTAAGTGCCACCTCTCCTATGCAGTCTTACTCAATCCCCTTGAATAGAAGCAATAGCCTCTACTGTCTCTGCCATGGGGACACTCTGCATTGCCATTGTCCCCTGCCTTGAGCCTGCTGCCCACCCATTCACAGGCGACCCCTGTTCTGCGCCCTTTGAGGCAAGGGCAGGTGGTAGCCACTGTTGCCTGTGTATCATGCAGTGGCCCAACCCTTGCCAACTCACAGCCCGTGGAAGAGAGGAAACAGAGGTCTGGAACTCCTGATCACCCTTTCCTGGGAAGGGCAGTTCTGGCCTGGCATCTGAGTCCACAACCCTGCACTCAGGAGGTGCCAGGGAAATGGGCTTGCAAGAGGTAGCTCCTGGGCATTGCATTGGCAGCTGTCTCTTTTCACTGTCAACAACTTAACTGGGCTATGTTATAGCTCTGCCTGGGAGCAGAAAGGACTGTGCCTTGGGTCTCTGGCACCCATAAGTCACAGCAGACACTGCGGGTCCAGCCAGGTTTGCCAGGATATACACAGGAGCCGTGTTCCACCTTAGGGTGGGGTGGGGACCTTCGGCAAGGCTCCTGGCCCAGGAGGTGGAGCTTTGGAAGGAGGACATGGGAGTGTGGGACTTGGTATTTGAGAGACAGGGGCTTTGCCAGGACAGTCCCTGGCCCTGATTCCTCTGGCTGCCAAGCTGTGGCCAGGTCCTAGCCCCATGCTGTGAAGAGCCTCCCTCCTTCTTTGGGCACACTCACTTGCCCAAGGCTCTCAGGGTGTCTCCACAAGTTCAGCATTGGGGCCCTCCTGGGTCAAACCTCAGCTGGACCAGGGGATGCACACGGGGGCAAGGCCTGCTGCACCCTTAGGAGCTCACACTCGTGGGAAAGACCCGCCTAGAGCTCTGAATGCACGACAGCTGTGCACAGGCAGACCTGGCTTTGCCCACAGAATGGGGCCACGTGGAGAAGGGGAGGGGGCATCTCCGAGGGGACCTGTGGCCAGATATGCTGCTAGGGCAGTAGTAAGCGGGTAACCGCTGGACACAGAGCCTGCCACGCAGAGTGACGGACCCAGCGACGTGGATGGAAACAGACTGCCGTCCTGGGGCTGAGGTCTGAGCGGGGCGCTGGGGCAGGCAGGGAGGCCACGCTTGCCAGGGCCATCTCAGGCCCAGTGTGGGTGAGGAGGACCTGGACGTCGCCGCCTGACCTCGGGCAGGATGTCTTACACAGGCAACCCTACCCTCCGGTCCTCGAAGGACACGCCCGCCCGCCCGCCCGCCCACGCGGATGTGTCATTAACGAAAGGACATTCGTAGAAACGCAGAGTTGAGCGTGATGGAGCGCACACAAGGCCAGGGGACGGAGAGTACGACCTGGGCAAAGAGCCGTGGATTCGCTTTCTGCTCTCGGGCTGCGGCGCGCAGTGGGGCAGGCTGCTGCTGCTGCTGCTCAAGGACGGAACAGCTGAGAGGTCCAGCGTGGGGTCGGCATCTGAGGGACTCACGGGGCTTCCCACAGGGCAGCTGCCCCGGCTGGTGCAGATCCTGCTTCGCAGGGTCAGGCTTGCTGCAGTGCCGGCCGATCGGCCCCACAGAGGGCCTGGCATGGAAGATGCCACGGGTTCCAGGGCGCGCTCCCACCTGTGCGCTCAGATAGGTAAACTCGGCTCCCCCACAGGCCACGGGGGAGGTTTTGAGGTGATCGTGGACCAGTTTGACCGGGCTGGACCGCATACTACCCCGCACCCTCCTCGGGGGACCCTACCACTCTCCCTCTTCACCCCCACCAGGAAGCCTTCCAGCCACGCCCCTTCCCATCGCAGGTCACACAGGGGTGTCCTCCAAGCACCAGCGAGTGTGTTCCTGATTCAAGCTGAAGCAGGGGACACCAGCCCTCGGGTGCTCTAGGCACTGTCACGCCTTAGAGGAGGAAGACGCCGCAGGTTCGCTCTCACCTACCCTTTTCGGCACGCGCCATCTCCAGCCCTCTGTCCAGAGTTCAGGGTCTTCCGGCATGGGGCAGGCCCAGCCGGGACGGTAATGGAGCGGCTCAACAGCTGTATTAAAGCAAAGACGAACCTCCCTGCCTCACTGTGTTCTTGGCAAGAAGATAGCTCTTCTTAGGGGTCAGAGTTGGCTGGGGTCAGGGACAGGGCTGGATTCCACTCAGGAAAGGGAAGAGGAGGGAGAGGGAGGGGGAGGAGAGGACAGCGTTGGAGCAGATCCAAGACCCAGGAGGAAAGGCATAAAGAAAATTCATGTCCCTCACATCCAAATTCTCCCACTTGCTTTGAGGGATTCTGTCTGACTTCCTCCCCCGCCTCCTGGACCGGGGCGAGCGTGTGGTGGGGGAGGGAGTGCTTCAGATTTCATGAAATCCATTTTAATCACCCTCTGCAATCCACAACACTCTGTAATTACAAGTCTCTTATGCTCAAGTATAAAAAAAAAAAATCACCCAGAAAGCAACATTAAGCTCGTAAGCGGAAACATGAAAATTCATGAAACGCGCAATTAAGGGTCCGGCGGCAGTGCTGACTCCCGCCTCGGCAGCACAGGCACTGAGGATTACCAGTGAGCCTTCAACTCCCACCCTGGGAACACTGGCCCCACCACGCCGGCTGCAGCCCACTGCCCAGGGAGCAGTCCCCGAGCCCCAGGGGAGGAGCAAGGCGTAGGCTCACTTTAGGGGAGCGGGTGGAGGGGGAGCTGCTTGAGGGACAACTCGAGCTTGCCGTCAGCTGCAGCACCCAGGACTCGCAGGGCCGGACCTGGAGGCTCTTTCCTAAAAATTCAGTGAACTCTCTAAACACAGAGCTCGGGCTCTCGTACGGCCACAGTTCCACTCCCCGTCCCTTGTCCCAGCCCTGCGGAACCTCACTCTGCACACCCCTGTCAGGGAAGTCTCTAAACAGGCGTTTAGGAAGCCCTCCTCCTCCCGATTCAACATCCAGCTTGGAGCAGTGCCTCAGTTGCAGGTGAAGCATCACCTTAATAATGCCACCCGGAAACATAGCCAGAAAGATGAAGAAAATCTGCCCAGTGTCACGGGGGCCTTTTGGTTGGACGTCTGCAGGGGTGGGGGGTGGGGAAGAGAAGGGGGAGGAGGGAGGAGGAAGAGTTGAGGGAGAAGGAGGAGGAGGAGATTAACAGCGTTTTGTACCTTTCTGTACTTGGGTACGTTTCCCACAGTGACTATGACCTTCACTCAGGAAACAATAAGGTAAACTTTGAAATGTCGCCTCTGTTCGAAATCCTCCTGTAGCTCTTTATTTTCTCCACCACAAAACATAAACCCAGAGCCTGGTATTTACGGCCTGCTAAGGTCTGGTCCTCATCAGCCAGGCTGGTCTCTGGCCACGTGGCCTGTGCAGTAGACACACAGGGCCTACGCTCCAAAGCCAGTCTGCTTGGCTGAACGCTCTGCTGTAGCTGTCTTGAAATTCTTAACAACTTTTAAACAAGGGTGCTATGTTTTCATTTTGTACCATATCTCATAACATATGTAACTGGTCCTGTTTATCAGTATCTTTCTCCAGAAAACAACAGTCCGTTTGTTCAGGACAGAACCACCCAGAAGCCTCTGAACTGCCATGTCTAGGTGAGGGTCTCCAAGCCGTGTGACAGCAATCAGGACACTGCTGAGCATACTCAGCCAGAGGGGCTGGGGCTACTGGATCTGGGGATCAGAAGGGGCAGGCGGTGTTTAGTGAGCAATCACTGAATATCTTGACGTCTCCCAGGCTCTAGGAATACAGCTGCAAAGAGACTTGCTACAGGCCAGACCTTGGATGGCCCTGGAGGCTATGTGCTCAGAGGCTGGGGTTTTGGAAGTGAGTGGATCACAAGGGGGCCACCCTCATCCCTGGAAAAGGTCGAGGCTGGGTGAGCTGTGGGGAGGTGGGCTCTGGGGGTTGCTCGGCGTGGCCCTGGCCTGCTTCTGGGAAGCTCTCCTTGCGGCCCTCCTCCACGGTTCCCTTCCTATCTTGGAGCCAGCTGAGTGTGGATGAACCTTCTGAAAACTGTGAGCCAAGTTAAACCTCTCCTCCTCTAACCTGTGCATATCAGATACTACGTCCATGGCAGGAAAGTAGCTAAGACACGAGCTGACCTGATAGCTCAGCGGACTACAGCGCCAGCTTAGGCAGAGTGTGGTGGCTGGGGTTGAAGCCCCAGGATGCCATGCTGGCCCTGGCCCCCCTCCCCCACCTCCTGGGTGCCTTGAGACCTGGCATGGTGGCACGTGCCTGTAATCCCAGCACTTGGGAGGCTGGATCACTAGGAGTCCGATCTGTATAGTGAGACCCTGTACTAAATACACTAAAAAAAAAAAAAGAAAAAGAAGAAAAGTAACAGACATAGCAGGCCAAATCTGCCCCCTTCCACTGCAGTAAGTGCCGGTTGCGCACGCTACAGAATACAGAGTGAGTAGTGATCACCTTTGCTGGGGCAAAGCGTGGAAAGAAAAGAAAGGCAGCCAGGGCCAGGGTGGGAGCACACCTCTGACTCGGGACCTCGAAGGGCACTAGCGGGCTCTCGGACAATAGAAGCATGGCAGGTGTCACCCGTGACAACATATTAAAATGGTTCCCCACGGCAGCAGCTCAGATGAGCACCTCAGATGAGGACCTGCCTGGTGTGGGGTGGGCCAGGAGGCAGGGCAGGACTTGAACCAAGTCCGCTGTGAATCTCTCTCTTTGTCTCTTTCCCAGTCCTCCAAAGTCCAAAAAATGAGCCGTGTGCTGTATGTTGTCTCCCACTCCCTGTTCGCTGCTCTGCACTCCCGGGCAGTTCCCTCCAGCACACCCCTGCTTCTCTTCTTGCGTCCAGATGTCTGGGCTCTGATAGAGCACTGGGCTACTGTACCCTATCGCACTCACAGCGAGCACTCGGCAGCATAACTGTGACAACACCTGGCAGACATGTGAGCTACTTCTGTGATTTGTTAGCACCCGCAAGTAATAGGGGGCCCGTTCAGACATGAGAAAGTTCGCAACTTGAATGTTCATAAGTCACAAATTGCTTGCATCCAACTGACTTTGTTCCTGAGAATTCTTTTCTCTTTTTCCTTTCCTTTCCTTTCCTTTCCTTCCCTTCCCTTCCCTTCCCTTCCCTTCCTTTCCTTTCCTCCCTCTCTCCCTCCCTTCCTCTCTTCCTTCTTATATCTGTCTTTTTGAGACAGGATCTGACTATGCAGCTCAGGCAGGCCTTGAGCTCACTTTTGCAGCCCAGGTTGGCCTTAAACTCCTGTGATCCTCCTGCCTAAGCCTCCTGAGTGCTGGGATTACAGGCGTGCACCACCATGTCTGGTCCTGTTCCTGAGAATTCTGGGCACCTGACCTAACTTTCCATGCTGCTCTCAGGTCCTGTCCCTATCTGGACATGTAAGGAAACCATGGATGGGTACCGAGGGCTGGCCTAGACCTCCAGCGGCAAAGTAGGGCTCTGTTCTTGTCTTACCAGCTGGGTATTCCACTATGCCCAAGAGGCAAGCTACTTCCTTGCATGCTGCTGCCACAGTGTCCCTGCCATGGCCGGTTGTGACTCAGAGAGTCCAGGTTTTCCTCCTCTGAGGAGGTTCTAGCTGGGCAGACAGGAGGAACAAAAAGTGGGGAAATTTTCTCTACTTTTGGTTTAGGAAAACAGCTTGGCTTTTCCAGAACCTCAAATCCATCAGCACTCCAATGCTGACGGGAGTCTCAGAACACTTGGAAACTCCGTGAGACTGAAGCATAGGCAGAATTTCAGTAGAGGAATCGATATCAAACTGTCCACCTTAGTGTGGCAGTTGAGCTCACCCTGCTAGTGACCGGCAGGGCTGGGGACTCAAGATGTCAGCGCCGCTGCTGTTCGCTGAGCCACTGACAGTTTCGAAGGGACAGGGCTGCCTTGGAGAGAAAGAATGATAAGCTCTTGTCTAAGCTGAGCTGATGCTTAGCACAACACCCGTGACAGTGCCGGGAAGCAGCGCTGCAGCCAGCAGATGGGAAGGATCAGCCTCCAGAAGCTCGACAGCAGGGCTGTGTCCAGGGCGCTAGGCGAGCGTGGCCTCTTCAAGGGCTCCCCCTGCAGGGCGAGGGGCTGGCTTTGCTTCAGGAAATGCGGGGCCAACCGTGACCTGGCAGCACAGCAAATCTGCTAGCGTCAGAAACGTGTGACGCAGGGGCCGACTCTGGATCAGCGGCAGGCGCACCGCCTGGACACATGGGTGACCCAGCCTCTCTCCTTCTCATCTGCCGGGCAGAGATGACCGCATCTGCCTTTCAGGACTTCTTAGCGAAGAATGGAAGCAACGTTACGTGGAGCATGTGTAGCACAGATCCTGGATGTGGTAAGTAAAACTTTTATTTTTTCAAAACCTCAACGATATCCTGTTTGCTGTCCAGTTCAGCTGTTCAAATTGCCTATTCGTCACCACAGCCACAGTCGCCGTCATTGTCACTGTAGTTGCTGTCATTGTCACCCAGCTTTCCCAGTCAGCTATTCAATGTGCTGCGATGGTGTTGCTCATAACACAGCTATTCAGTTTGCTGTCCCATTTAATTCACGCATCATGATGAAACCCTAACCCTAACGTTGACTTTGGCAGTAAGCACAGTCCTGGGGTCTGGGGCACAGCATACCCACGGGTTTTCCCCTTTATCAGCTCTGATCTCAGAGCCAGGCACACACCAGACACGCCAGGAGAGGAGGGGGCGCACCTGTGCCCTCGAGGCCTCCACCTCCCCTGGGAGCCCTGAGAAGGCAGGTTGCTGTTTGTAAGGCAGAGAGTTGGAGCCTGTCTGGTGTCCAACAACTGTGGTCTCTAAGAGAGACTGAGGTTTAGATGCCCTGAGTACCATTGGGCCTCGCTGAATAGCAGCCAGGACTGAAAGGGTTGCCGGGGGGCTGTGCTCTACACCCCAAAGAAAGCCTGGGCTTAGTGAAGCCTCCATGTCACCTAACAGGTCTGGAGCAAAGTCTCAACCAAACTTCTCCCTGCGTCAGCTGACGTCAGCATCCCGTGGCCAGCTTTGCTCGCGATACATTCTCCTGAGGAGCGGGAGCAGCTTTCCTCAGCCCCCTGCAGGGCAAGCCTCGCTTGGCTTGTCCTGGTTTTGTGGCCACAAGCAAGTCCTTCAGCCTGCTCAGAGCCCGGCTTCCTCATCCACCAAAGGAGAGCAGCGCCTCCCAGGGTCAGCGAGGGCTCGGCTGACTCCGAGTTGGCACCAACCATCCTTCGCTCCCTTCTCCCTTTCCTTTCAGACATCGCTGTGCAGATGGGCACAGCACAGGAATGCTCTGGGTAGGAAGGTGTGCATGGAAGGGTCAAGGACAGAGAAAAGCCCTCGGTGGCACTGGCACTCTGTGCCAGGCATGGCTGGCTCTGCACATGCGCACGCGGTTCTGCACTTTTCTCTGAATGACTCTGGAGGGGAGATGTCATCTAATCTCCTTTTCAGAGAACTGAAACATCATGTACATACATGTCATGATGTACATACATGATGCACATGTATACATGATGTACATACATTATGTACATACCATGTCATTTACCATTCATAGCCATTTCAAGCACACAGCTCAGTGGCATTAATTATTATACTTATGTTGCTGTACTACTATCATCAATAATCGCTCTCAGAACACGTTAGCACTAGATCTGAAACTCAGAACCCTTTGGACAGGAGACCCCCCTCGCTCTTCCTTCAGCAGTGGGTGACCACCATTCCCCTTCTGCTCCATGGATTTGGCCACTCCGGCCACATCATACAGGTGAAGTCGCACAGCGCCTATTTGCTTGGATGGGCTTATTTCCCCACCACAGCGTCCTCCCTTTCCTCCATGGCATGGTCTGTGTCGGCTGAGCAGTCTTCCCTGGGACAGACACAGCACCTGTGCTTATTAGTTCATCCATCAAGGGACACGCTGGTTGCCCCTGCCTCTGGCCGCTGTAGATCATGCTGCATTGATCAAGGACAAGCGGATGGTTTTTTTTTTTTTTTGGTGGGACCAGCGTTCAAACTCACGACCTTGCACTTGCCAGGCAGGCACTTGTGACACGGAGCTATCTCCCCGGCCCCGAGCAGATGGGTTTTTATTTCTTTTGAATATAGACTCAGAAGCAGAGCTGCCAGGTCGCATGGCAATTCTGCTTTTCATCTCTGAGGACTCCTCTTACTGTTTTCCATAGCAGTTACACCATTCTCCTACTGCCCTTTTAGAGATGATAAAACTGAGCGTCAGAGAATAGGGAAGGCATTGCCCCCTCAGCTTAGGACGTGGCAGTTGATACACTGGGGATCAAATGCCTCAACTAGTAGCAACTCCCTAAGTCAAGCCCCAGCTGGGGCACAAAAATCACTCACTGAACACTCTCGCAAGCCCAGGCCCCGGGCTTCCAGGCGGAGAGGAGCAGAATCGTGAGGAATGTGGCCCAGGAATCTATGTTTTTAAAATAAGTCAAAGCAACTCACACAGGAAGCAATGGACCCCACGTGCTTCTGTGGGCATCCATGCATAACATCGCCACTGTGACAATCATGGTCATTATGGTCTTCGTTGGCGTCCAAGTCCCCATCACAACTGGTCCATACCAGATCAGACTCCTGGGCTGTAAACCTCTGGAAGCAGCGGGTGTGAGGGTTCAGCCCTGTGTCCACTCTCCAGGGAGTGCTGGTTTTCAAGGGGCAGCATGCTCAGAATTCCAATCGACAGACCCCAGCCAAGCCCCTGCCCAGACCGCTCTGAGGCTCCTGACCGGCTCTCCTGAGGCAGCTCAAGCCAGGGTGTCCTAAATGCAGCTCGAGCCAGGGTGTCCTAAATCAGAGCACGCAGAGGCAGGCTGCTGGCATTTTAATCTCATCAGTTAGCGGAAGCCCGGGAGGCGAGGCCACAGCAGCCCTTGGCCCCACGGGGTGTGATTCTTCACACCTCCAGCCTGGCTGCACCTCACCCTCCGCCACTTCCCACCTATCCTTTCCAGATTTGCCTCCTCCCCTGGGCCCAGAGCAGGAGCCTCTGGGAAACAAGAGCTTGATGGTTTTTGAGGCTCTGGCTGCGAAGGGCCGGGTAATCAGCTTAGGTAACCAGGCAGCCTGCATCCCGGGGCAGACGTCGAGTTCTCCCCACCAGCCTGACATGCTCAGCTGGCACCGGGCCACAGGCGTGGACGGCTCTCTGCCGGCTCTCTGTATCCAGCTGCCTGAGTCCTCCTCCCCCACCGGTACCCTTGATAAAAGCCAGACGGAGCTCCGAGCCTTGGGAAAGAAGCGTCCCGAGGCAGACTTCCCGGCACAAAGCCTCCTTTGATGGAGGAGGGAGGCCTGGGAGAGGCAGAGGCCGCGCTTATCCATCATCAGCAGTGGACAGCTGAAAGGGCTCGGTGAAAGGCGACCTTATAAATAACAGATGGGGGAATATGCAAAACATGTAGCGGCGGTCAACTCTCTTTGCCACAGAATGGGCTGGGCCTTCTCCATGAGGTCACAGACACACATCCACGCCAACACAGCGCACGCTTCTTGCGCAGCCTTAATGTGCGTCAGCTAAGTCAAGATGCGCTTACGAAGCAAGCCCAGCCATCGCTTGCCCACCCGGCCATCTATTCCTCCACTCACTGAGTCATTCCTTTTCTTTCTTCAAACATGAGCTCAGCAGCACCTTCCGTGGCATGAGCTACAGGGAGGCGCAAGGATGAGCCGGCTCAGAGATCTCTAACTGGGGGCGCATCTTTCCCAACTGGATTTGGGAAACTTTATGCTGTCTTACCAAGCTCAAAGTCCTGTACAATGCACGGAGTGTGATCGAAATATATGGTGAAAGTTTAAGTTAAAAAATTGTCACAGTAAAACCCACTGCTACTAGCTCCCCTTCCAACACCACCCCTCAGTTTGAAGGCACTTGCCTCACTGTTCCTGCCGAAGTCTGGCTAGCTCTGGAGGTCTGCTCTGGTGTCCTCATGAGCTGTGGTGACAGCAAGATGTATGTGTCTGCCAAGTGCTGGCCAGGCTGGTGGAAGCACCGCCACGTGTCCCAGCCCTATCACCCACTGCGTCTGGCACCATGCGACTCTGAGCTCTTCCCCACCGTCAAAGTGACTGTGGAAGGTAAATGCTTGGAATTGATTCAGGACCTCGTGGTAGCTGTGCCAGCACAGCTCAAGATCCTCATGGCACGAGACCGCCAGAAGGTCTGCAGAAAGTGGCAAGGGCAGGAGGACAGGGCTGTTCAAAGCATGGAGGGCAGAATTTGGAAGGGAATTAATGACATCATGCTTTTAATGGTAATACATGTTTTTTAAAAATTATGTATTCATCCCATTTTTGATCATTTTCTGTGGCCTTCCTGGCAAGCAAGAGCTGCCACAATGCGTACATGCTGTGGTAGAGCTCCACTGGTCCACAGGGCTTCCTTTCACTACCTATTTTCTCAGTGAATGAAAGGGCCCTTCTCTCCAAAAAACAAAACAAGTCAACAACAACAAAACCAACAAGTGCAAACCACTGGGAAACTTCAGACATGCTCTAGGCAAGAAAAACTCCACACCACAGTGTACAGCTGTTTTTTATTTTTTTTTACAAATTTACTACAGGGTCTACAGGGTCTCACTACACAGATCAGACTTACAGTGATCCTCCTGTTTGTAGCCTCCCAAGTGCTGAGATTACAGGCACACACCACCACAACTACTCTCATTGTATCTCAGCATGCCCCAGGGGCGGGTCCAGCACCACACACCAGGGATCGAACCCCTGTCCCTGAGCTCTCCCTAAGCAGCGGCTTTAGCCAGCTGAGCTATCTGGCCTGCCCTCACAGTGTAGTTTTAAAAGTGGGGTTGACAACAACCACAACTGCCAACACAGCCTTAACTAAATAACTTGCTCTGTGCTGGGATTTCTGGCTAATCTCTACAGCAGATTAGATTGTGAGGTGCCCCTTACAACTAACCAACTTTGCACGTGAGAAAACTGAAAATCGAGGCAGAAAGTACCTATAGACCTTGTCCACGGTCACATCCTACGGAAGTGGAGCTAGGATGCAAGCTCAGGAGACGCAGCGCCTGGGTTGGAGCCAGAACTACCCTCCTGGTGGGCACCGTGGTGTGGTCCAAGGCCCCCTTGCTTTCAAGACAGGAAAACTGTGACCATCCCAGGCTCACACAATGAATTCTTGAGGAACTGACAAGAATCAGCTCTCTTATCTTCTGTTCCACTTCCACTGTTATTTAATAAACTGGACTTCACCCCAAAGTGAAGGTGAGAATAACCATGGCTTAGGGACAAGAGAGGGGCACAGAGGCCACGAAGCTGAAGGGAACAACAAGGCCACTTCCTGCCGAACCTGGAGCGCGGTGCTCCTGTCCTGCCCAGGACAGGATGCACTCGGTCTAGAATTCCCTGGGGAGAAATCCGTGACACTCGGGAACAAGGACCCAGGCCTGCAGGAGGGCGCAGGCCCCAGGGCTCCCAGCTCACAGAGCTGCATTCTGGGCCCCGAGGACCCCCCTGGGGAGCAGCCCATTTCTTGGCCCGCACAGACCTCTGTCTCTAATTAGCACCTCAAGGAGCACAGCCAGGATCCTAGGGATGAAGCCCCGGTCCTCTGAGCCAGCAGAGCCCAAAGCCAGCCCGGGGGTCTGCGCTTGGCCCTCACGGCTGGCCCAGATGGAAGGGTTGGCTCAGGAAGGCCCTGCATGCTGGGGATAGGTCTCGGGAAGCAGCAGGTGGCCCTGGAAGGACTTCAGAGTCCAGAAGCCCTGGAGAGGAGCCCTAGGTCTCCTGGATTCTGGCGGTGTGAGCAGGGATGTTTCCTAGCTGTTCTGGGGCCAGTTTCTGAGTCTATAAAAAGAGAATAGCACATGCCTTGTTCATGAGGGAAGACATGTGACACACCTCTCACAGGACCTCGCTCCCCAAAGATGGGACTGGAAGCACGGACCAGTGTTGTCCAAAGCTTTCACAACAGAAGAAACGTCTTTTATTTTCTATAAAGAAAATCTCAAGCAAAATTCCAGTGTTTACAGGAGACAAAACGGCTGCTAAGGGCTGCGGAGGGGCTGCCGGGGTGGGGGGAAAGATCT
>PVKN010003989.1:0-35049 GCA_004027915.1 Capromys pilorides
ACCCACCACCCACCCACCCATCCATCCATCCATCCATCCATCCATCCACCCATCCATTTATTCATCCACCCACCAGGTCATCTACCCATCCATCTAGCCACATGTCCATCTATCTAGCCATTCATCCACCATCCTCCAATTGGTCCATCAGTCCATCCTTCCATCCCTCATGGGAGGGTTGCTGTGAGCGCCAGGCAGAACTCTGGCAGGGTCCGCTACAATGAATTAAACAGGCAAAAGCGTCCCATTCGCTGGGCCTCATCCTAAACTGTCAGGGCTATGCTGGGAGAGACAACAGTGGAAGTGAGCAAGCCAGGAGGCGTGTTAGGAGATGTGCACTGATGAAGAAAAATAAAGCGGGCGAGGAGGGAAGTGAAGGGCAGGGGGCTGCACAGGCGGCCGGGACGGCTTCCCCGGGGTGCTGCGTGACAGTTAAGCGAATGCAGAGAATGCAGTGCCTGAGGGGAGATGGCCGGGCACACGCTGGGGGAGGGGGGGCACAGGAGCAAGGGGGCTGCAGCGACCTCAAGGAGGGCTCAGAGAGGAGCTGAGGCCCAGGCGATGCCCGGAGTAGGTGGCCCTGTTAATTCAACGGCAGACTGGTGTCACAGAGCAGAGGGAGGACAGTGGTTTCCGCGGGATGGCAGGGGGCACTTGGTCAGTGGGTACAAAGTCACAGCGGATGGAGGAGCAAGCCGTGGTTGCTGCAGCTCAGGAGGGTGTAGGACAGCCACAGATAGTGCACCCCAAAATGCTAGAGGAGAGGCTGCCTCGTGTTCTGTTCACTGAGAAACGACGTCTGCTTAAGGAGCCTGAGGGGATCACCACACGCTCCGGGTACAGAACCCGCACTGGGCCGGGACACAGGTACCCCTACTCTCTGTCAATCAAAAGATACACTTAAAAGGAGCCAATCCGTACAGTGCTCCCCGGAAGTCCCGCCCAGCATTGAGCGAGTTTCCTGGGTCTTGTCCTGAGTCCTGAGTCTGCCCTTGGGCTGAGGATGGGTTCAGGACAAGGAAGGCGAGGCCGTGCTGCTGGCGGGTGACGCCTCCTGAGGAGGGTTCCCAGAGAGTTCAGGTTCCCCCAGGCTGGGCCCGTGAGCTGGGGTCACCTGTGAGGTTGTGCAGGTGCTGCCTGCCGAGCAGGTGCTCCCTCTTGTTATGCCTCGAGCTGAAGCACTGGCGGCAGGTGCGGCAGCGCAGGTCCCCGTCCTCCGTGGCCTGTGGACAGGAAGGGGCTTGGGTGAGCAGGCGGGGCTCAGGCGCCGGACCTGAGAGGCTGGCCCCCGCTTAGAGGACGTGTCGCCACTGAGACCCCGGCCTGTGTGCGGCCTCCTGGGCACATCCGGCAACTAAAGCTCGCCACCGTGCCCAGCGGAGGCGGGAGAGAAAGTGCCAGGCACGCAGCCCAGTAGTTGGCCTTGACCCTAAAACACAGCGACCTCGACACCTCGGGGACAAGTATGTGAGCTTGGGCTCCCACCGTAGGAGCGTGGAGTCTTTCTAGTTGGTGTTCTACAGATGTCGCAGCAGAGGTCTCTGGAGGCAGAGGCTGGGTCTGAGGGATGGGTCAGGCCTGGAAGAGGGCCCACCTTGAAGAGGGCCGGCCTGGAACAGGGCCCGCCTGGGGCGTAGTTGTTTGCATCTATCTCTATATATTTAGATAAGGCCTCACGATACAGCCCAGGCTGGCCTTAAACTCTGTGATCCTCCTGCCTCAGCCTCCCCGGGGCTGAGCTCACAGCTGTCTGCCACCAGGCCTGGCAGCAGAGTCTCTGTATTTTAAAATCATGAACATGTATTATTTTTAAATAAGAGACCTAGTTAGTTAAAAAATCACATGTTACTGTCGACCTTTGCTAACAATTTGTGAAAGTTGTTAGAATCAACAACTTTGTACGGTGATCACCAAAAACAAATAAATGAGCCCGGAGGTCACAAAAGCAGGTACCTTGTGGTTATGCCTGGTGACAGTGTCACAAAGCATGCCACAGCCCTGCCTGAAGCGCACCACGGGGCCGTCCCCCCACACAGATCCAAGCCATGGCAGGTGGGGTGCAGTATCTCAACAATGCTTCTCTTTGAGGTTCTTCTGCTCTGGCCCCAGTGCCCAGCCTCTTCCTGTGCTACTTTAAAACCATGGTTCAGCAAGAGGCAGTTCCTGAGGCATCCAGGGAAAACGTCCTGATGGTACCTCCATCCCCGGGAGGGGGCGCTCCTGTGCCTCAGGTTCCCTGCAGCTGCCCTGAGGATGCCCACAGAGAGGGCAGGAGGTCTGCACCTGGCAGAATACTTGGAGCTAAGATGAGCAAAGCGGGGCTCAGAGAGGTGGTGGGTTTTTTTGGCACCGGGGATGACTGAAGCTGGGGCCTTTGCCCTGAGCAGCATCTGCAGCCCTTTTCTTTTGGGTTTGGGACAGTTTCGTTCAGTTGGTGAATTGCCCAGGCAGGGCTCACACGTGTGATCCTCCTGCCTCAGCCTCCAGGAGTGCTGGGATTACAGCCGTGTGCCCCCACGCCCGGGGTCTACTGACCCCACTGAATGCTTTGGCATCGCTGCCCTCCGAGTCTCCCTGCGCTTACCCAGGCAGCCTCAGTCCCCCACAGGAGGGATGTCTGATGTCCGCCAGAAGGCACCATATGCTCCCCGACTTGCCCCACCAGGAGTGCTGGGCCGCTCTGCCCACCTGCGTGCCCTTAACCCTTGGTCGGTGCCTTCAGAGCTGGGCTCCGTGACCTTTGGCCCAGGGGCTTGGCAAGAAAGGCCTGGGGTAAGCCTGGTGGCTCTGCTGTGGTTTGGCAGTTCAGGTCCTCAGCAGGACCGCCCACCGCCATCCTCTTGGGGTCCCAAGTGACAGGAGTGTACTCTGATAGTTCTGGAGGCCACAGCCCAGATCAGCGTGACTGGGCCGAGGTGCAGGGTGGGGGCTGGAATTGGTCCCGTGTCTTCTGGCCTCTCCAGGGACGCTGCTCTGAGGGCTCCCTCTGTGGTCACCTGGGATTCCCTTCTGTGGTCCATCTGCCTGACACCACAGTGGATGTCCTAGCCCAAGAGCCTTAACTTGGTCACTTCCTCAAAGACAACCCCTGTGCCGTGCCAGGCAAGACACCAGCCCAGGGACAGGGATGGGGACGTCCTTCAGGAGGGCTGTCTCGGCTCACGGTGACTCTCCCTTCCCAGACACTCACATCCATGGCTGAGAAGTCCAGGGGCTCGCTCTCAGGTTCGCCTCCTGGGGTCCCTGGTCCTGGTGGAGACACAAAGGACATCACTGAAGCAAGAGACTGCCCCAGAGCAGGCAGCAGCGGGGGGCTGGCAGCGCCCCTCTGGCCACAGCTGTCCCCTTGGGGATCCCCACTGCCTGCTAGGTTCCAGGCCCTGCAAACCAGGACATCTGACACCGGGCCAGGTACCGTGTGAGGCTGAGGCAGGAGCAAGCCAAAGCGCAGCCAGGTTGCTTTTCGGGGTAGCGGGGTGCAGGTGACACTCCTTTCCCCCTCAGTCTATTCTGAGGATCACGACTCTAATTTTACATAGCAATCATGAAGAAAAATTATCATGTCTTAAGCGAGGCAATAACCATTCTACTTGTCTAAAAGCCAGGCTGTGTCGGCCTTTCTTTGTAACGTGCCAGGTGACAATTTGCACACAGAGCAAGGAGGGGCCAGAGGCCTGCGCGTGAATGAAGAACTAGGTAGGATGAGGGTTTTGTGCTCAGCTCCGCACGTCAGCGAACAAGGGTGGGCAGGCAGCAATAGCTGCTCACAGGGATCCAGCTGCTCTCTGAGCACAGGGCCCAGCCCCTGACCCCTGCGAAGGAGGTGTGGGTCTCAGCCTTATACCCATGACAAGGATAGACCATCAGGGATCAGGTGCTGGGGCCTGAGCCACGGCTCAGTCATGTGCCGGATGGGTTTCCAGAGGACGCTGGGTGGGAACTCCAAGGTTCAATGGGCCAGGATGTAGCTGCCTCTGGACCAACCTGGCCCTCGCATTGTTTTTATTAATAAAACTTTATTGGTCCATAGCCACACCCCTTTGTTCATACAGCCTCTGTGGCCACCCTCCTGTTACATTCGCAGACTGACATTGGCAAGCACTAGGTGGTGACTTTTGGGGCTGTTTGTGGCAGGGTGCTGTTGGCACGGGGGCTGGTGTGCGCTGCA
The DNA here is from genome assembly GCA_004027915.1 of Capromys pilorides. Taxonomy (NCBI): domain Eukaryota; kingdom Metazoa; phylum Chordata; class Mammalia; order Rodentia; family Capromyidae; genus Capromys; species Capromys pilorides. Next base: position 4,169 of record PVKN010003989.1, read on the forward strand.
GACGCACAGCTGGGCACAATCGGTGTGGTCCAGGTCATAGCAGCTGCCCAGAGGGTGTGAGAAAGGCAGGACCCCAGGACCCCAGTGGGTTGGGACCTGTGTGTTAGCAACCCCCACTGTCGTGCGTACACTGGAGATGCAGCCGCCCCTAACTGGAGGATCCCTCTCTTTCCCCAACCCCCAAGGTACCCATGGCCTGGCAAGGGCCGTTCTCGGCCCTGGCCCCCAGAGGGGACCGGCACTTCCTCTCTCAGCAGGTTTGGGCGGGGCTGATTCCAGCTGAGAAGCTAGTGTTGTCTGCTGCTTGGCAGGGGGAGGGTGCGTTTTCAGTTGGAGGCTGGACCTAAGCCGACCCTGAGTGGTGGGGGGCTTGCACAGAGGTCCTGGCCCGCCTGACTCACCGCACGGAGCCCCGTGGGCTGCCTGCCTGCGCAGGAAGGCCTGGTAGGCCTCGGAGCTCTGGTAGGCCTCCAGCTCTCGGATGTAGCGCTGCTTGTCCTCATCGGCCTTATAAATGTACCTCTGGGAAGAAGGGGACAGAGATTGTGAGGCCAGCCTGATCGGGGGCCTGGGGCCTCCTGTCCAACCAGTCAGGGGCTCTTTAAGACATTTCAAGAAACAATGCTCAGTTTCTGCTTGCACACCCCCAAGGACCAGAGTCTCACCACCTCCCAGTGAGCTCATTCCTTGTTTTAAGGATTTGTAGAAACCGGAACCTTTCCCTTCCATTCTGCCCACAGAGTAGGAAATGTCATTGGCTTCTCCTTCAGGGACACAAGACTGGTTTTCATTTTCTCCCCCCAGTACTGGGGATTGTAGTCAAGGCCTTCATACTCAGCTCCAACCCCAGCCCTTTTTATTCATGTATTTTTATTTTGAGACAGGTTCTCTCTAGGCCACCGAGTCACCCATGCTGGGCTCAACCCTGCAACCCTCCAGCCTCAGTTTCCCAGGGTGCCATGGTCACAGGCATGCACCATCTCACCCGCCTAAGGACACTGGCTGGATCTCTGTGGGATTTCCGCTCATGCCAACTGGAGCACCTTACTCTGTGCAAGGCCCTGGGGTGGCCCTGGGACATAGGGGTGAGTCAGACCGAGCTGTAAGGCATGCCATACTCTTCTGTCCCCCTCCACCAGGAATGCCCATCTCACTACCCATCCTGGCCACAGCTAACTCATCCTTCCAGACCCACAGCAGAACAGCTATGTCCTTGGAGAGGATTCTGTGATGTCCCTGGATGGGCTGGTCACATTCAGGAGGCCCCAATCCTGGGCCGACCACAGTCCCTGGTCCCCTGCCCTAGGCTGTGTGTGTCACACAGGCACTCGGGGCTGAAGACAGGGCTGTGGCTGCTTAGCCACAGAGGGTGGCCCGTGCTGGGGCTTGGGACACTGGAGGTGGGCATCAGTAGACTGAGGGACAACCAGGGTCAGCCAAGGTCCTCCCCGCTAATGCTTGTTGGCTAAGCGAGGTGCGCAGCAATGCTTTACCAGCAGGTATTCTGATGTAAGTGGTCACATGATCAAGGGCAACTTTCTAAACAGCACGGGACCAGCCCAACCCGGGGGGCTGGCACTTCCTAGGCAGCCTCTGTCCTTGGGCTCCAGGGTCCTCTTGGCACTGTCCTCGGTCCCAGGCCTGCAGAGACTTGAGCCAGCTGAGGGGGCAGCTGATGGTGTCAGGCAGAGCTCTCTATGCTGGGCTCTGGGGCTGAGAAGCAAGGACTCCTGAGGGCGTGACAATAGCCAGAGGCCCTGCATCGCAGGTGGGAAGCTCTGCGCCTCGCTCCGACATAGCCACCCTGAGCTCTGAGGTCACCTGGTGAATCTGCAAAGCCGGTTGTCATCTCTCTCTGCTGCTGGGTCTGGAAATGCCAGGGGCTTAAGTCTCAAGGCCACAAGACTAACCATCCTCACCCGGTGCTGGCCACAGTAGCTTGGCTCGATGTGTTCACATTTAGTGTGCGTGGCCCCATGTACATGTGGACACGTGGCCCTGTGCACATGTGTGCATCGGCCCCTGTGCATGTGGGTGCGTGTGATCCTGTGTGCCGAGCTGAAGCCCCGCCTGTATGTCTCTGTTCATGTAAACCATGAGTTTCTGATCAAAGCAGGCTATAATGGCAGAAAGTTAAGCATGCTCATTTCAGGGCTCTGCATGTGACTCAAAGGAAGGAGGAGGCTGAAGGGAGGGAGCTGGATGTGGAAAGGTGCAGGCTTGGGATCAGACACCCTTGCAAAGGGTGTGCAAGGGCTTCTCCCAGGAGGTGACCTTGGACCGGGCAGGGCTTGATCTCAATGGGGACTGGCAGTGGGGGAAGGGTGGCAGAAGTGACATTGGTGGTGATGCTTCATGCTAAGGGCCTTTCCATCCTCTGGGTCCGTGTTAGCTTTCCATGGCCCCCAGCGCACACTTCTGGTGAGGGGCGGGGTGTAAGGTGTCCCTTGAGCACTCACACTCAGGCTCTCGTGTGCAGTGCTGCACCGGGCTCTGTCTCCCCGCCCTGTTCTGCTCTGGGGCAGCAGGCTGCGTCTTCTTGCTTCTGGCTGTGTTCCAGCGCTAGCGCAGCGCCCGCACGTGGCGAGCACTGTGAATATTTTCTCTAACTGAACAAAACTATATTGAGTGTGCTGCCCAAAAGCCCTGCAGGGCAGGGGCTGGTGAGACAGCTCAGCAGACTGAGTGCCTGCTTAGGCAAGCGCAGGGGCCCGGGTTAGATCTCTGGCACCACATGCCACGCTGGCCCTGACCCTGGGCATGCTGAGCTGATAATCCTAGCCCTGGGAAGGCTGGAAACAGGAGGATCACTATGAGTCTAAGCTGCTTAATGAGAACTTGCATGCACGTATGTGCATGCATGCACACACACAGACACATACACACACACACACACACACACACACACACACACACTCACACAGAAACCCCTACAGGGACAAGCATTTCCTTCGCTCTGCTCCAGAGCCTCCCATGCTTATCAGACAACCACCACAGTTCAGGGATGCCCAGTCCTATTTAGGAGACGCTAGAAAAGCAATGGGGAGCTGGGTGTTGTGCTGCACCAGTGTCATCCCAGCATGGAGAGGGGCTAATGCAGGAGGATCACAAGTTCGAGCCCAGCCTGGACAACTTGGGGACAACTTTGGTGAGACCCTGTCTCAAAATAACAATTTGGGCTGGTGATGCAGCTCAGTGTGAAGGCCCTGGGTTTAATTCTTAGTGCTTAAAAAAAAAAGAAAAGAAAAATCAAGGAGAACCAGTCCTTGCTTGAAGGGGCAGGCAAGGGGAACCATGAATCTGCAGTCTGGAAAGATGGCCCTGCCTTCAGTGTGAACAGGGGACCAGGAGTGCCAGCCCCGCTGAAGGGGCAGACAGGGACCCTCTGCACCCCGGGAAGAAGGGGACTCACTTGCTTCCTCTCCTGAGACAGCTGTGCCCACTGGGCGGCCAGCAGTTTTGTTATTTCTGTGAAAGGCAGATTGGGATGTTTGGCCCGCAGCTGGCTTCTCTGCTCATTTAGGAAAATCACGTACCTATGCGGGAGAGAAGACACACCATGGAGAGAAGACACACCATGGAGAGAAGACACACCAGAGCTCTGCGAAGCCGCTGGGAGGGGTCGGTGGGTCTGGACACTGGGTCCACTGTCTGGTTTGCCCATATTTTCAATCTAACCAGCAAATTCATGGAGGGTAGCACTCATCCGGCTGCCTCACCCAGAGCCTGATAAAGGGCCAAAGGCCCAGGACAGGGGCTTCAGGGACACAAGGTGTGTACAGACAGGGTGGCCTGATAGGAAAGGGGACAGGTTCAGAGCTCTGTGCTCCATTCTGCAGGAAGTTGCTTAGCCCACCCAAGCCTCGGTCGTCCCTCCGTGTCCTGGACAAGATGCCACCTGCTCCCAGCCTAGTGCTTGCGGTGCTGGCCTCCCACCCTCCTGAGCAAGGCTGTTTTGAGGGAGGCAGGGAGAGGCAGGGACCCTGCCAGTCTCAGTCTGGAAGGTTCATTCTTGGGTGTCGCAGGAAACCCCTCAGCTGCAGAACCGGTGTGCCCTGAGGCAAAGAAGCAAGCACACAGGTTTCTAGCAGGGAAAGGGGCCTCTTGGGGTGCTCACAGCAGCTGGCCAGAGTCTCACTGCTTTGGTGTAAGATACAGAGGTTGAGAAGCTGGCAAAACACAGGGCCATGGGGTGCTGGAAAGAGGGGTGGAGTCTTGCTGGAGGTTAGCCAGCTCGCCACAGCCACAGGGCTCCCGTGCTGCAATCCTGGGGTGCAAACTAGCCCTGTTGTCCCAGGTCACTCCCTTCCTCTAAGTGACCCAGGCCCAGACCCACTGTGCCCAAGCTCCCTACCTCCCATCTGTGACCTAGGCCCAGGCCCTCCAGCACCAGACCTATGCACAGCTGGAACAACAAGCAGCCCACCCACGCTCCGTGCATAGGAGGGCCCCCCCAGATCTAGGGTGCTAAGGACACAGGAAAGCTGAGAAGAGGTCATACCCAAGCCACACAGTGAGCCCTGGTGACCTGCTCTCCGGTGAGCACCCTCTTCCAGCAGCTTACCCTGTTGTGGGTGCACGGGGCATGGACAGGTCCCTTGGGGGCTTCCTCTTCTTGCCTTTGGGCCACCCCCCTTTCCGTTTCTGAAAGAAATTCACAGAGAAAGACCTCAAGATCATCATCAGCACTTGGCATATTCTCACTATAAGGCACAGGGATGACAATTTGGTGACAGAGTCCTCTACACACTGATGAACTCTAATCTCTCAGCTCCACAGAGAGCAGGAGCAAGCACGTGCCTAGAGGGTAAACTGAGCAGGAGCGATGTCGTGGCTGGCCAGCATCATGCAGAGGCGTGGGAGCCAGGACCTTCCCTCCTGTCCAAGCTGCACAACGGTCACCATGCGCAGTCAAGAGAGCAACCATGGGCCGGTGAGATGGTTCAGCGGTCTAAAGCGCGTGCTTAGGAAAGCTTAGGCAACTGCAGGGACCGCAGTTTGATCCCCGGCACCACATGCTGTGCCATCCCCACCCCCAGGGAAGGCTGAGCCAGCCATAATACAAAAAAAAGAGAAAGCAACCATGGTGTTGTGAACTAGGTTCACAAAGGGATGGGATCCAGCCTTGGCACAGGGGTGCAGGGGCACTGGAGGCTTGGAGTTGGCAGCGGAGCTTGAGTGATACCCAACGAGGGGTCTTTGTAGCAGCCCTGCCACTTACCTGCAGTATGGCATTTGACAAATTAGTAATATTGCTGTACCTCAGTTTCCCCATTTGCACAGTAGGAGTCATGGCTGACGCTGCCTCCCAGGATGTAATGAAGGTGACCTGTGCTATTAGTCATAGTCTTGAGATCAGCTGAGGGGACCCAGTAAATGCTCCATAAGTGCAGGCTGTCACAACATGGGACCCTCTCCCAGGGAGGCCAGCGAGAAGACGGGAAGCCAGGTCTCAGCCCACTTTCCCATCCATTTCATTCCTTGGTTCACCAAGCAAGGGGTAGAACCCTTATTACATTAAAGACCCCGAGCCATGTTCTGGGCCTGCAGGCTCAACAAACACAAGCCCAGCTTCACTGTAATGGAAGATGATGCCATGTAAACCACTGCACCCTCTCACCACCTGCAGGGGTTGAGGCTATGGGGCGCCGGGCTGAGCACCCTGCTCTCAGGGCCCAGCTCAGATTTCCCTAAACCACATACTCACTGTGCCAAAAGTGGTAGAGATTCATCAAATTATGGCCTAAAAGTCTCCATCTCAACCAAAAGTTTCAGCTCCTGGGTTTTGGAGCGTCCTCCTAGACACACCAGCCCTGGCCTTGCCAGGGCTCTGCAGAAAATGCAGCGCAAGCCACAGTCAGGCCAGATGGGCAAGGGACGGAAGGACAGAGGTGGCTAGGCCATGCTGGTTGGGCAGCAGGGGGCACCTGGGTTTAGGCAAGAGCAGGATGGCAGAGCTTGGGCTTCGGTGACCACGTGTATTAGGGAGCTAAGGCAGAGGGGGATCAGGCTTCCAGGCACACAGTAGTTGCCGAGTGAAAGCCGCTGTCATTCACTCCAATGCAAATACTGTGCTGATCTGCAGAGCTGCCTAGGAATGCTGTGCAGAACGTACTTCAGCACCAAGGACAGCTCCAAGCCCAGCTTGGCCTGGCCTCCTTCAGTTACTGAGAAAGGTCACCTTCTCTAAGTGTGTGGTCATCTCAGGCTGTAACACATACACACTCTGAATCTGACCCTCCCATTTTCCACTTGAGGCAAACTCCACGTCACAGGAAGTCACTTGGATGATGCGATGCGACCCCTGGTAGGCACTGCCAGGCCCAGAGTCCACAGCACTATCACAGCTTCTGTTAGATCTGTCACCTTCATTGGAGAACCAACGGCCTGGGCTCAGGCAGTACGTGATCCAGTCACCTCTGCCCCAGATCATGCGGCCATCTCGTCCCCATCCTGCTCAGCCCCTCTGGTGAAGCATAGAGAAGCACATGTTGTGTGAAGAGAAGGAACATTTTAACACCTTGAACCGCAACACTCTACATCCTGGTACTACTGGCAAACACCAAGATGAATGTACTAATCACTGTACAAATGTCCTCAGCCCTTGGTTGCAGCTTTAAAAAAAAAAATTAAATAAAGCCCTTCCTGAGTGTTTTCTGTTTTCCCAGAAACCGTAGTGACAAAGGCTCCAGGGATCTTCTTTGGTGAAGCTTTTGTTCTTGCTGAATATCTCAGGCAGGGTTTTATGAAATTGCCTCTGCCCCGAATGCAGCCAGGCAGACCTCAAGCTCAGCATTAGCACCGGGCATCACCACGTGGACAGCACTGCCACACGCTCTGACATGCCAGCTAGAAGGGAAAGGGCGCAAGAGAGGTCATGCCGAGCGGGAGAAGGGTTTTTAATGAGAGTGGAGCCTGCGGCACAGCAGAAAATCCACTGACAGGCAAAATTCAAGGAGGAGAAATCTGCTCCACCAGTGAAGAGCAGGCACTGGGCACACCACCGTCTTCCCTCTTCTTAACAGGGAGGAGCAGGACAAGCAAGAAGCAAGCAACAGTGATCTGCAGGGCCCAAACCAGGCTCAAAGGCAGAAGTTCGTGCAGTGCAAAATGTTGCCCTTTGGGGACCCAGACCTCAACCTGCAATCTTTGTAGGTTTTACCTACAAGTTCCTTAGCCATGTCCTGTGCTGCTATTTCCTCATGGACAATGGCTTAGTTAAAGGCATAGCCAGGACAAGGCCCTCACTGGGACCTGACGGTGCCGTTCCTTGTCCCTTCTCAGCTGCAGTTGTTCACTTCCAGTTGTTTCCAGTCCCCTCACAGCAGCCTCATCAGCTGCCTTCCCACTTCCAGGGATGGGGCCAGGGCCAAGTCTGGGCTGGTGAGAGTGGCTCCCTCACCCTGATCCTTCAGCACTGGCCACTTGCTGTGCTCAGGCCCTGGTGCCAGACCCTTGGTCACTACTGTGTGCACCTGGGCAGGGCCCTTCAGTTCCCTGGGTCCCTATTGTATTATCTGTGGAAAGTGAGGGTGACAATACCACTTCCCAGAGAGAGAGGATTAGAAGAGACAATGCGCAGGAGTTGTGAACCTCACGTGAGCTCTGCTCAGGCAGGGCGGTGCGGGCCCCGGGGCACCACACTTGCCTTAGGCTCCTCTGTGTTCTGCTCCTTTGTGTCTCCTGGGCTGGCCACTGTGTTGTGCTGCATGGACAGAGACGCCAGGTCACGGCTCCACAGCCGGATCACAGAGCTCCCGTGGGGCGGGTCACCCATGCTCCTGGGAGGTGGGAAGAGGGGCCCTGCGGGCAGTGAAACAGCAGGGCATGGCTCCGTGAGGTTGGCGATGTGCAGCCTCCCCCTCCCCGCCAGTCTGTTAGTGCAGGTACAGGACAGGTGGCATTTGCATTTCAGATGCTCACATGGGACAGTAAGAGAATCCTGAAACCTGAGTCGATGGTCATTTTTCTGGGCACAAATGAGCATGTGATGTGAAGGAACAAGCCCAGGCTGTCAGACCTGATACTCATCCCTTCAGCAGGCAGAGCATCATGGGTAAGGGGCGGGCTCTGGGCCCGGAACCCTCAGTTCAAACCCCAGCTCCACAAATCAGCTGCACATTGTCAGCTCCACATGTCACATGGTACAATGTTGGTTTCCTCTATGATAAAACAGGGCATGCTCCAGACATCCTTTCGTCTAGGGCTACAGCAAGGCCTACTCATGCCACACGTATTTGCAGAGTACCTGCTATGAGCCTGGCAACATTAGTACACAGAGCAAACACCCCAGGTCCTAAGTTCACATTCTGCGGGGCAGGAGGGATTCAATAAAAACAGACTCCTCCGGGCAGCACAAACTCGGTAAATGCTAGCTCTTATTCCAAAGGCATTTTTAATGGGAGACTGCGGTTTTCTGTCACTTGAAATGTCAAGAGTTGACTGTGATCAGGTTACTCCAAGCCCAGGAAGAAATCGAGCAGGGATTATGATCTCACTTATATAGGGAGGAGGGAGGTGGTGCAGGGACGGGAGCATGGCTCGGGCCCACCAGATGCCCCTGATTTATCTGATTTATCACACACACATGCACACGGGTAGATTGGGATTCCAAGTGGCAGAGAAGGAGAACCAGTTTGCTGGGGCAAAGGGCACAGGTGTTCGTAATCAGGAGGGCCTGGCTGTCTCACTCCCTGCTCTGAGGCTGGACCACGTCACCTCGCATTCCTCCCTGGGGTCCTGCCACCGGGCCCACAGGTGAGTGCCCACCTTCTCCTCTGCTGTGTGATCCTTAGACATTAAGCCCAGGTGCCCTGGAGAGGCTCTGGAGAGCTGGGCTTTAGCCTCATTCTCCTCCAACCCACATGACCAGCTCTGGAAAGAGGGTGATCAGAATGACGATGATCACACCTGCCCACGCCTCACTCTAGATAATCAACACCTGGGCCCTTATCACTATGGAACGGTGTACAATCATTCTGGAGAGGCTGATGTGCGCCCCAGGGCTCACAGCAAGGCAGGGGCAGCAGGGCCCTGAGCTCTGGAGCCACGAGGTAGCTACGGAAGGGGCTGGGGAGGAAGGAAAGGTGGGCCTGCCTTGGAGCCACTTCCTGGATGAGATCTGAGGCATCGGGTAACCAAGGAAACTGCTGGGAAAGAAGGGAGGGTGCCTCAGAGCTGGGTTCTGGGTCTGGATCTGCCTTCTGAGTCAGACATTAGCCGAGACACAAGACACCAACTCCACGGCATGCAAAAGTGGCTGAGAAATGCAGCTCTCACACACTGCATTCAGGGGCCCCTGAACCCCTGAGGACCCCAACACAAATTTCATTATCAGCTGGGCAGATCTGGCCCCCATGGCTTTGGATGCTGCGATAATTCTGCCAAGGGTCATAAAAGGTCAAAAACATCTCCCGAAGGAGGCTGAGTCAAGCTTCTCATTGGTGGGAGTTAGAACAAACCTCGACGCCAAACCTTGGGACTCAAAACTCTGAGCTGGGTTTACACTGTCGAGTAAATCACTGATCCTGCTGCACTCCGGGTGTCCTGCTCAGTCCTTTGTTTTGGACATCAAGAACCCAACCCTCAAGCAGCAGTTAACACTCTGGTCAGCTCCTCCCACCTCCCAGCTGTTCTCCATGAGATGGAACCCCCTTCTACCAGGGCAGACAGGGACCCTCATCCCCAGCAAACAGCCCTGCCGGAGGAGCCACCTGAAGACGGCCCCTGGCTGGATCTTTACTCAGCAGCCGGACATAAACAGAAGATGGTGCCAGGGTCCTGGCAGGGGCCACAGACACACACAGCAGTGGGCACAGGCACTGGTGGCAGAGAACTCAGTCAACACCAAGTGTAAGCTCTGGAAGCAGAGCTGTGGGGGCTCTTTGCCTGCTATTCTTGTTTTCACTGGGGGGTAAATGGAGGCTCAAGGATGTGGGATGACCTCACCCAGGACCACTCCAGGGGCCAAGACACCAGACCACTGGACAGAGTGGTGGCCGCACCCATGACTCTCACAGTCTCGATCTGGAGCCACTACCAGCTCTGTTGCCTGTCTGCCTGTTTCCTTGCCTGTGAGATGAAGGTACTAAGAGGTCCCTGAGGCCTCACTAGCCTCAGCCTTGGATCCTCCTGTCTCAGCCTTCTGAGTAGCTAGAATTAAAGGCGAGCACCAACGCAGAAGACAACTGTCGCTGTATCCCAAGACACGGGAAAACTGCCTGCGAGTCAAACTGTGGCCAAGGCCTCCTGCTCTCCCGTGGCCGTCGCACACTAGCCAGAAGCAAATGACAGGATCCTCTCTAATTATCCTCAGCGCGGGCACCAGGGTCTCTGCACAAGGAACGCTCTGGAAGACACTGGCCCTGCCAGCTACCAGCTCGGTTGGTAGCCTGCGCCAAGGCCGCTGACACCTGCAACCGCAGGAGTTCGAATTCTGTTTGCGCCACTCCTGGGGGTGGGGTCAAGTTACCAAGCATCTCGGGTTCCGGCTGGGATTCGGGGCAGTGGCGCTGCGCGGGGCAGGTGGGAACAGGTGAGCAGGGGTGCACGCACCCGAGGTCACTGTGTCTCCAGGGCGCGCGCCAGGCACCTGCGCTCGACCATGCGCACGCTGACACATACCCGGGCCTGGGACTCCCTCCCCCTCCCGGGAGTGCACACCGTAACAAAGCGACCCCGGCCTGGGACCACCCCCTACCCCCGAGAGCTGGGTGCGCGCGACAGGGGGCGGGGACGCAAGTCCAGCCACTGACCCGCAGCCTGGCCGCCGTCCCGCTGCATGGCGCCCGCCGGCCGGCCACCACTCCGCCCGGGACCGTGGGCGGGACTGCTGGCGGGGAAGCTGAAGCCAGCAGCGGTCCCGGGGCTCGGGCTCCGGCGGCTCGGGAGCGGGTCGCGGTTGCCTGGCGGGGTTCAAGTGAGCCGAACTCCGGGCTCCGGGATTTGCGAATAACTGGAGTTGGGCGGGGCCTGTCAGGGGCGTGGCGGTGATGGGCGGGACCATCACCGGAAGCCCCGCCCTTCCCGGCTGCTCAGCGAGTCGGACTCCTCCCCCAGCCGTGCAGTTATGTAAGGAGCCGGAGCCCTAGTTGAGGAAGGCTCCTCTACTAAATTATTTACCTGACTTTTTGTATTTTTCAAATCCTACGGGAACACATGCTAGTTCACTAGCATGGACACCGTGGAGGCGTTCAAAAATCCAGAGCAGGCCCTCTCCTTGTGTCTCAAGACTGCCACCTGTTCACCCTTTGGCATGCCTCGCTTATATTAAAAGAAATTAAAAATAAAATGTAAATGAGAATTAATAAAACATCTGCCAATAGTGCTGCGCACATCCCTCTTTCCACTGCAGCACGTCCACGCGTGCACATTAACTTTCTCTCTGCGCAGGGGACTGGAAGGCAGTCCTGGGGTCGCAGTGCTCTGCAGCTGGTAATCTTTGAGCTTGCCGGGGGCGGCACGGCTCGGTCCCGGGAAGCAAACGAGCTGAGTTCATCCTCCCGCCTCTGTGGCTGGCCTTGGGTCGGTCGCTTCTGTCGCTGGGCCTTGACCTTGTCTGTCATGTGGGGATCATGAGAAGGCGCGTTAGACGCGATGTTCCTGGGACATAATGCGTGAAATACTCCCGAAGCTAACGGGAAGCAGCCACCAAAACTTAGCCGTCGTTGCCGAGGTCGTGTAACACCTCCAACTGCCTGCTACCCCAAGCCCCTGTCTCTAGTCCCCTGTTTTGTTTCGTAACCGTAACCGACTCACATGCCTAGGGAATGTCCCCCCAGCGCCCTGTTCTGCAGTTTCCTTCTGCAGGATGAAGGCGGCATTTACAGCCCGTGCCTCCCCGGGATGACAGAGGGTGAATGAGACTGCTGCCTGGGGCCGAACGCCAGAGAGTACCGTGAGCGGTCCACGCTGCTGTGTATGTCTTGGCCCACAAGGACCTGAACAGCTGTTTAGTCAGCGTTGGCTTGGCCTCCAGAGGGAAGGGACAGGGGCGTGGATAGGACAAGGACGGAAGTGGCGGGGGCTCTCCCTGCAGGGCTCCTTCAGCCTCGCACGCAGGGGCCGGTTCTGTCCAGCTGAGTGTAGCAAGTGCGCACTGAAATCCACTGCCTCACAACAATGAGGAAAAAACTTCCCTGAAAGCAAATCTTTGAGAATAGCCCAGAAGGTCCCCAAGCGGAGCAGGTGAGGTGCCCCTTTACTCACATGAGACGCAGGACAGCCACTGGGGTGCAGCCTGTGGGGTAGAGAGATGGATGGATGGACGAGCGGGACTGATACGGCACCAGAATCGGACCCAGCATATGTATTAGATTCGCTTATGGCAAATATTATTACCCAGCTCTGTGAAGAAGGGTACAGTGACTGGCTGGCCATCTGATAAAGGGGCGACGTGGGCCCCAATCTTATTTCAAATACAGCAGCAGATTCTAAGGAAAAGCTTCAGCGTGACGAATCACAAGCATCTTGCAAGGAGGTCTTGGGATTCCAGCCACGGGATGGACCACCTGGAGCCTCCTGATGGAAATACCCTCTGCGACTGAATATTAGTTACAAGGACTTTAAAATCTGCTAAACTCACAAGGAAACCCAGTGACTTACTCAAGGGCCACACCTCTCCACAGAGGGAGGGGCCACCAGCCCAAGCACAGCAGACCTGCCCGTGGAAACCCAGTGCTGGTCAGCCCCCAGGGCAGGAATTCCAGAAGGAGGGCCACCGGCAGAGCTCTACCTCTGCTACTTCTGGGTCAGAAACCCCACAAAATGTGATAGATACAGTCAACCCTATGCATTTGTATTCAACATGTCTGAGGTCCAAATTTATTCCCTCCTTCCCCAAGGTCAAGAAAGCTCACTCAGGATACTAAGTTAAAGTAGTTATAGGTTGGAAAGCCCCAGAAGCTGGGCAGAAGCAAAGGCCCGTGTTTTTCAGAGAAAAGCATCCTATTCTGTCCACCCCCAACCCCCAGTGTAAGCTAGAGCCAGCAGAAAACAAACATTAGATTTAGATCCTTAGGTACCCCTGCTAGTAGACACCCACTTCACAGGGTAAAACTCATCAAATACACACACATTTTTGGGGGGAGTATTGTGAGACAGGGTCTCACTATGTAGTCTAGGCTGGCCTTGAACTCATGGCAATCCTTTTGCTTCAGCCTTCCAATCGCTGGGATTACAGGGATATGCCACCAGGCCCAGCTACAAATGTATTTTAAAATTAAAAATGGCAGGGACTGATCTGATAGCTCAGTGTAAACTAGAGCCAGCCCAGGCACAGCAGACCTGCGCATGGAAACCCAGCGCTGGGCTAAAGTGTCTGCTTAGGCAGAGCGCAGTGGCCAGGGCTTGATTCCCAGTGTGCTGGGCTGCCTCACCCCCAGGGCACGCTGAGCCGTGATTGAGACTGGTCATGGTGTAATTCCAGCAACTGTGAGGTGGAAAACAGGAGAATCACTATGAGTCTGTCTATGTAGTGAGAGCCTGTAGACCCTGTCCTAAATACAGAAAAATAAATAAATAAATAAATAAATAAATAAAATTAAAAACGGTGCAAAAAAGAATGAGAAGATAGCAGGATCACCATGAATTTGAGGCCAACCTGGACTACCTAGCTAATTCAAGGCCAGCCCAACTAAAGAATAAAGTCAAAACGACCAGGAACATTTGGAACAGAACCAAATATATTGAAATAAAACCCTTCACTGGTAGGTTATATGGCTGACCAGATTGGTCAGAAGAATTGTTCGTTCAGTTAACTACAGGACAGATATAAAGACACGATGCAGAACGCAACTCAGAGTGAGAAGGGAAAGTGGACTGGAGAACTCCGTGACAGAGATGGGAGGGTACCGCGTGTCCCTGCTGGTCCTGTGGATGAAAGCATCGGAAGTGGAGGAGAGGCCACTTTAGCACGTGTGCTGACCAAGTGAGTGCAGGGAGGCCACGTTGGGAGCTCAGGAGTTCTCGTGGTCGCTCTAGGACAGCACATTCCGGGCCCGAGCAGAACACTCTTGTATTGGTCAGGGTTTTACTTAGAGGAACAGAAAGATATAAGGAATGGATACTAACACAAAATACACAATATATAAGGAGTTATAAGATTGGCTCACAATAGTCAGCCACAGAGTCAGTTGAGGAAGCGTGCAGAGGGCGTCTGCGCGCTCTGGACTGGAGAATTCAGTCCCGAGGTCTGAAACTCACTGCAGTACTCCATGTAAGTCTCTATCCGTCGGCTGATGGGTCTGTGATAGAAGACTGAAGTGTCTGTGATGGACGCTGAAGTGTCTGCGATGGATGGCGAAATATTCAAGCTGGAGTCTGAAGAGTCTGCGCTGCAAGCCAGACGATGAAGTCCAGGCTGAATGCGAAGACTGAAGCTTCTCCGAGGAAGTGAAGTCTTGACTCCTTCCTCAGCCCTTTAGAGAGTCTCTGTGCTCAGTCACTCTGACATGGGCCCATTGTGCCCTAGGGTGGAACCAATCATACCCAGCATGGGCCCTTGATCCCGCTCTAGGGAGGAGCCAATCATATCCTAGGCAGGCCTAGGATCCTCCCTGATCTTGCTCCAGGGAGGAATCAATTGTACCCCAGGGCAGGACTCCCACCAACAGGGAGCCAGGCCGCTGAGTCATCTAGCCAAGTTGGCACAACGTATCAACCGCTACAACTCTATACAAAGCAGCGTGAATCAAGACATTTACATATACACACAGCAGGTTAAATTAAGACACCCAAGAGGAATCTCAGAAATACTGACCACATAGAGCAAGATACAGTGTTTGACAAAGCCGGAAAGTGACCGTACAGTATTCCATCAATTCAAAGAACCGCTTCTGCCAGGGTGGCGTGCCTGGGGTCGGCACTGATCTCGCAGGAGTCTCATAGTGATGGTGGGCAGAGTTCTTACTTCTTGCTGGGGAGGCAGGGATGGTGGGCTACATGCTGGATGTGTCTCAGAGCGAGCGAACCTGGGCGAGCGGCAGCACACGGAGACCAAAGGCAGAGAGCAGACGTGCTCAGCGTGCTGAGAGGAAAGAAGAACACAGCCGAGATTTCTGCTTCTGTCCATGAGAAGGACCAGCCAAGCTATATTTAAAAAATTATTTTTGGTCATTGGACAGCAGACATGGGGAGCAGGCGTGCCTGAGAGAAGTAGAGCAAGTCGGGCTGCGGTGGCTTTCTCGGCTGTGCAAGAAGAGCCCAAACAGAATGTGGTGAGATTTTCTGAGTGCAGGCAAAGGAAGCCACAGGGAGCAAAACACTGAAGAACTCTTGGAACCCCGACAGCCTGAGGCCTTCGGTTTTGGTCACTCAGAGTGGGAAGGTCTTGGTGGATCTCAACAGCACTCAGCTGAAGTGGAAGGATGAGCCAGGCGTGCTGGTGCACATCTGAAATCCCAGCACTGAGGGAAGTTGAGGCAGGAGCACCCAAGTTTGAATCCTGCTGGGGCAACTCATCTCAAATTAAAAAAAAAAAATTGAAAGCAGGCTAAAGGGGGCTGAGGGTGGAGTAGAACATCCCTGGGCTTGATCTTTAGTATCACAAAAAACAAAAAATGCAAAGTGACTGACACATCCAACCACCTGACAGTCCCTGAACCATGATGCCTGATGAAATGAGACCAAGAAGATGCTAGGGATGTGGGGTGCTTGGGAGGAGAAAGACAAAGGGAGGGGGTGGAGGAAGCTTTTGGGGTACCAGAGCTGCCCACTGCATGGCTGGAGGGGGGAGGGTGGCTGTGCAGGTGAATACACGTGTGAAAGCACGCCTGTGTGTTATGGGGCATACTTAATTTTGAAAGGGAAAAACTGTCTAAGAGAAATTGCTTTTTTTTTTCTTTCTTTAAAATATACTCAGTACAGGGTTCTCACTATGCAACTTGGACTTCTAGTGATTCTCCTGTTTTCAGCTTCCCGAGAGCTGGGATTACAGGCCTGCACCACCTGGAACCTGTGACGGGGCGGGGATCGAACTGCAGTCCCTGTGCTTGCCTAAGCAGGCGCTTAGGCCACTGAGCTATCTCGCCAGTCCAGATATTGTTCTTTTTAAATTTTTATTCTTTTTGAAGCGGCCCAGCTCTGTATCTGCTTCATGGCTCTGTGATTGCTTTCTGGACCTTGTAACTCCGGGAGTTACCTGAGCAGGCAGGATGTCAGGTTGACGCTGACGTCACCAACCCAGCCTTGTGCCCGAGGTCTCACCTGCTAGCTCATCAGAAGAACTGCCAGGCGGCTCCGTCTTGTCTTTGCACCTCCTGCCTGAGCACCCTGCGTAAGCCCTAGAACGCCAGAGATTGGGCCTGATACTCTGGGGCTGATTCTGACCAGTGCCCACCGATGTAAACAAATGCGCTTCCACGTCCTGGGCGGCATTTTGGCGTTTCCACTTGCCATAGCATCTGGTGCAGCGCCGTGAAGACTGACCATGCTGAACCATTTGGTCATCAGTCATGGGTCTCGTGGACTGAGCAAGACCTTCTCCAGGCCCTGATGGGAAGGCAGGCATGCCCTCAGGGTTGCTCAAGCCCCCTCAGAGATCTGGAGGAGGATTCCGGGCTCCCCACTGGAATGGCTCATATGGGACCCTAAAGGGAGGCGGATGCTGTCTGTCTGTCTGTCTGTCTGCCTGCCTGCCTGCCCGCCCGCCTGCCTGCCTGCCATCCTGGGTATTGCTTAGGTATTTCTGTTTGCCATAGCAATTCTACACCAGCTGTACCTCAATACAATTATCATGAAAAGAAAAGTTTAATGGACCGTTTTCAGCAAAGGTCCTTATGGTGTATTTTTGAACTTAAAGGAAATTTAAAAGTTAAACAACTGAGACTGGCACAAAGAAAGGATGGAAAATGAAATATGAGGTGGTGAAGTTCTTTCAGTAAGTAGAAAGAGCTGTGCTTTATTTGGCTTAGACTGTGGTAAATTAAAGATGTGTACTGTAAATCCTGGACCAACTGGTTAAGAGGAATAGCTAATAAGTTACGAGAATCATAATGTGTGCATTTAAAACATTTAATTGAAAAGGAGGGAGGGAAAGGGGATGAAGGAGTAATGAGTAGGTGAAAAAAAAAACAAAAGACAGAGATGGTAGACTTCACCTAGACTGCCTCAGTGGTTCCATGCAGGACACGCAGCTCGGCCCTCAGTACCTGAGGCCCATCTTCCACCTGGACAGATACGAGCACCCGCGCACTCGCTGCAGCACGAGAAGCCCCCAAGACTGTGGCTGGGCGGAAAGTAAACAGGCGCAGATAGCAGGCCCCGCGGAACCCGCACCGAGGCACTTTGCAAACTATAAACAACCGAAGAGCCAAACTCCACAACAGTGAACGCTGCCAGCTTCCTGGTGGTAAGAAGACGAAGCCTTCAAGAAGATGTGAAAACATTAGTCTCGCACGTCTGCAATAATAAAGCTTCAAGAATACCTCAGACTGAAACATTTACAAAATCTTCTGGCTCATAGTTTTGGAGGCTGGAAGCCCAAGGACCCAGGGTCAGCAGGCTCAAGGTCTGATGCAGGCGACTCTGGCCCCACCCTTGCATGGCAGAGTGGGGATCGAGCTTCCTGGAGCCTCATAAGGCTAATAATCCAACTGATGAAGGCCCCAACCTTATGACTTGGTCAAATCCCCAAGGCCTCACTTCCGTTTCTTTTATTAATTAAGTTTATTGGTAATGTTTCACATGTACATGACGATCATACCCATTATAGGGAATTGGCACCTGCACAGGATATAACTCGATTATTTTCCTCATTCTCCTTCCTTTCCTTCAACCCCACTTCCCCTCCTTATTTACAAGAGCTTTGCTTCCACTTTTTCTTCTCTCAATTCTTTCCTTTTCTTTTCCTTTCTTTCTCCCTCTCCCTCCCCAGTTCTCCAGTTCTTCTTCTCATCTCAGTATCTTCTTCCTCTCTCACAAGAACTGTTATAATATATATATATATATATATATATATTCAGCTCAGCCTGCCCTGGGGGTGGGGCTGGCGCAGCACGTGGTGCCAGGGATTGAACTGTGGTCCCTGTGGACAAAAAGAAAATCGTTCACTAGGCGCTTCAGACTGCTGGGCCATCTCACTGGCCCAGCAACTGTTATATGTTTTAGTCCTTATTGACACTTCTGGTTTCTCACACCAGAGAAACAATGCAACGTTTACACATGTGTGTCCAATTTATTCCACCCACGAGTGTGGTCTTAAGGTGATCCAGGAAATGTCTCAGGCTCATCCTCCAGACAGCGGTACTCAATTACATACAAAACCTACATTTTCTTTATCCATTCCTCAGTTGGTGGGCATTTGAGCTGTTTTCAATGTTTAGCTGTTACGAGTTGTGAAAAGCTTCCCTTCTTAATATGGTAATATGCAGATGAGGTTTGAACCTCAAAGATTTTGGGGACATCAACACTGAACACTGGGCACAAAGGGTCAACCTGTCTCTTCTCTTGATAAACCAAAGAGTGTAAGATACTGATAGCAGCAGAAGATATGAACAGTACAGCTCACCGGCTTGACTTGGTGCGCATAGAATCTTCTACCTCTTACACCAATAACATTTATAACTACAAGGAGAATTTCATTTGCAGCAGTAAAATTAATTTACTGAAAAAAATGCCTACTGACAGATATGCAAACCTTTCCACAGAGAAAGGTAGCCTGTCCTGACAGATGCTTACAGGACCTGAATAGATGCAAGAAACCTTCACTGTGTCTCTCCAGGACGGATTCGACGCAGTTCTGAACTAAATCCCAAAAAGATTCTTTGAAAAAGTTGCCAAGCTAATTCCAAAATTCATACGGAAGAGAAAAAGGCTAAGAACAGCTTAAATACTCTCCAGAGATGAACAAGCTGGGAGACTTGCTGTAACCGATGTCAGGACTTCGCTGAAGGTGAAATATGACAGCGTGAGGATGCGTGGAGACAGACAGACAGACAGACAGACAGACAGACAGACAGACAGGCAGGCAGGCAGGCAGGCAGGCAGGCAGAGCAAGGTGAGAAGAGAGTGTGTCATGGTCACTGGGTAGGCTGCATCGAAGAGGAGACAGGACCGAGTTTCCAGGAGGGGACGGGACCTGTAGGTTTTACCTTTAGGAAAAAACTGAAATGGGTTCTGTTAGTCTCACTGTACACCAAACTCAATTCCAGGGACATTAATTCTCCAAATTAAAAAGCAAAGCTTTAAAGCATTCTGAAAGGAATCTGGGAGGATATTTTTATTGCCTCAGGATAGAGAATAATTACTTAAACAAAACACAAAAGCATAAATCATAAAGGAAATATTGAAGCTACTGACCATATTAAAGTAAATTTTTACTCACTCAAAAGAAACCATAGAGATAGGTATGAAACAGTAAGCTCCTAACTAACAGAAGATATGCAGTACAGATACTCCAAGATCCTTCAGCTCCAAAAGATACACAAAGTCCTGAAAATCAGTTAGAAATAAAGGACCCAGTTAGATAGGCAGGAGTCATGAGAAGGTATAAATCCAGGAAAAAAGAGACAAAAACTTTAAAAAAAGATATAGGAATGCCCTTTATCTTCCCCTCCTTATTTATAAGAGCTTTGCTTTCATTTTTTGTTCTTCTCTCAGTTCTTTCCCTTTCTCCCTCTTCTTCCCATCTCAATATCTTCTTTCTCTCTCACAAGAACTGTTATATATATATGCAGCTCAGCCTGCCCTGAGGGTGGGGCTGGCGCAGCACGTGGTGCCAGGAATCGAACCGCGGCCCCTGTGGTTGCCTAAGCTTGCCTGAGCAGGTGCTTTAGACTGCTGAGCCATCTCGCTGGCCCAACAACTGTTATATGTTTTAGTCCTTATTTACACTTCTAGTTTCTCACACCAGAGAAACAACGCAATGTTTACATATGTGTGTCCAATTTATTTCACCCAAGAGTGTGGTCTTAAGATGATCCAGGAAATGTCTCAGGCTTATCCTCAGTGACAGCCTCACTGGTGGTCAGAGGAATTCAGGAGTTGTTCTGAGACACAGCATCACTCCCACCAGAGTGGCAAATGCACCATTCATCAGTGACATGTACTGATAAAGATGTGAAGGAACTGGATTTTGTAGACCACTGGTGCCTTCCTCACTTGGGATTCCACAGGAAGTATTATAGGCCAAGCAACAGAAACCTAGTCTGTACAGCTCTGAGGCTGGGATCCAGGATATGGGCCCCAGTGTGCTGGTGAGGGCCCTGTGCCAGGGGGGACCTGACTGGATAGAGAGGCTCCTGGAGAGGTGATTGGCTCGTGGGAGCGAGGACCTCAGCGCTGTGTGTGCTCTTGAAGGTGGAGCTGAGTAGGAGGAGGTGGGTCACAGGGAACATTCCTTCAGAGGTGAGGATCGACGGTCAGCTCCGCTGGCTTGGGAGCCACCCAGTGGGTAGCAAAGCACACTGCTGGGTGTGTCTGCAGGGGTCATGGCGGTACGACCGTGGGTCTCCCTCTGGTCACTCACTCCTTCCTCTCTGACGCTGTCCTCTGCTTTCTGGACACCATGAACTAAACAGCCTTGTTCCACCATGCACTTCCACCGTGCTTTTCCTCTGGAGCCACCAGACCATGGACGGAATCGCCAAAACCAGGTGCCAAGACCAAGGCTGTTTTCCTCTTCTTCTTTCTCTTTCTCTTCCTCTCCTTCTTTTTGGTGCTTTAAACAATTTATTTAACTGAAATGGACTTCCATTTGTTTCTGAAGTGACTTTCATTTATTTTGATACATCTTTTCCCCATGGTGATTTACAGGATCTTCAAGCCAATATAAATATTTTATGTAAATATTTGAATATTTGAGTATACACCTGTGCAATACTTCAGCAATATCTTCCAGTAAGAAAAACACTAAGAGCTGGGCATGGTGGTGCATGCGTGTAATCCCAGCACTTGGGAGGCTGAGGCAGGAGGATCGATACGAGTTTGAGACCAGCCTGGGCTACAAAAGTGAGCTCAAGGCCAACCTGAACTGTATAGTGAGACACTGTCTCAAAAAGACAAAACAAAACAAAACAGACAGAACAAAAAACCCAAAACACTAAGAGTAAAGACTAGACATAGTTACTAGATACAGTGAAAATCTGCTGCAAATATTTCTGAGGTTAGAAGACACCACATAACTATTCAACTAAGAAAACCATCCTCACAAGAGGATAAGTTTTTATTTTTGTAAAGGATCTAGAACAATTAGGTGGTGAATGGCAGAGCAACACTCCAGTTCATGCCATGAATTCATGGGGAATCGGTTCCAACAACTCAGATTCCTTCCCATTGGCCCTCACAAAGTGTGCTTCTCGGGCAGGGGCAGGCTGGCACTTCAGTTGAACCTGGGTCCTTTTCTCTTTGGCTTCCTTCTTTTTCTGATCATTTTCCTTGACACGTGTGGAGGACCATTTGAGCAGCTCCCCTTGAAAGAAGAGCGACTGTCTCCATTTTGACTGAACCTGACTCTATTTCCTTGTATTGAAATATGCAGTACCGGTTAGGACTTCTCACTATTCTTTCTGTTGGCCTTAAGCAGCGTATATTGGTCTAGCCAAGGTTCTGGTGGTAATTTTTGAAGACGGCATGCGTGTTTCCCTGATAACCCACACCTGCTGCTCTCCACTATGAACTGGGTGGAGACAGGATGAAGAGCCAATGCTCTATGCTGTCAGCTGGGATAGAGCCTCAAGATAGAGATTATGACTTCCTGGGACTTGAAAGATTACATATCAGAGCTGAAGCACCAGACCCCTGAAATACTAGATACTATCTCAATATTATAATATAAATTCGGGGCCGGTGAGATGGCTCAGTGGTCTAAAGCGCCTGCTTAGGCAAGCTTAGGCAACCCCAGGGACCACGGTTCGATCCCCGGCACCACATGCTGCGCCAGCCCCACCCCCAGGGCAGGCTGAGCAGCCATAATATAAAAAATAAATAAAATAAATAAAGAATATAATATAAATTCCTCTGCATATCCTAGGTGAATGCAGGCCACTTACCTAGTCCATCTCACAGTGCTCAACTTCTTCCCAAGAGTCCTTTTCTTAGGCCACGCCCCCTTCTCCACTGAATAAAACCCAAGTGTGGACTTGCGACGCTCTCTTTGTTCTGGAAAGCAATCTTCACGGCTGGACTTAGGGCCCCTTGGCTCCCTAATAATTATATATATATATATATATATATATATATATGTCTTAGTGTCTTTGTTTTCACCATGGGTTGCATTGGGAGTGGTAGATTGAAATTAACTTGGTGGAATTCCAATAACATTTCTGAGATTATAAATTCAGACTTCTTGGGCCAAAATGGGAACCAGCAAGGGACCCCGACAGACATGTTTCAGGAAACCATCATGACTTTTTGAGTGTTTAATATGCTCAATACATACATTAATCCTCTTGGCAAATATCTTGCCCTTATCTCGCTTGTTTACAACAATGCCAACAGCATGCTGGGTAACACTGTAGACTCCTCCCGCTTTGCCATGGTAACATTTGTGAGGCATTCCTTTCTGCACAGTACCCATTCCCTTGATGTCTACAATATCATTATCATTCTTGTAGATTTGCACGTATGTGGCCAGAGGAACAACTCCGTATTTTCTTAAAGGCCTGGAGAACGTATGCCAGGTTCCTCTCCTCTTGTCCTTTGCATTAGACATTTTGGCAAATTCCTGGAAGATGGTGGTTCCCAAGGCTGTTTTTTTTTTTTTTTTTTTCCAGAACCAGGAATTGAACTCAGGACCCTGCGCTTGCCAGGCAAGTGCTTATTCTACTGAGCTGTCTCCCCGGCCTCATCAGGCTGTTCTCCTCTAAGTTGTGAGCATTGCATATTTTGTCGCAGCATCAGAAATCTGACTGAGACAGCCCTTGTCCTGGCTGGCAGCAGCCATGTCGTAGCTGTATCCTCACATGGAAGGGAAGAGACTTTTCATACCTATGCCGGGGAGAGCACTCACCCCGCCCATCAGGGCTCTACTCCAACAACTTTACATTGCGAAGACTCATCTGCAGCCGCCATCACACTGGGAGTAGGGATATGAAGTTTGGAGAGGCACATCCAGTCCCTAGCCACTGAATAATAAATTGGCATGACATCTGGAAGACAGTTTTATAGCGCTTGAAAAGTGGAGGCTGTTGGTGCCCCATGACCTAGCCAGCCATCCATCCCTCCAGTACCAGCTCCAGGGCCAGGGGTGCCTTTCCCTTCCAGGGACACGTGTGGCACCGCATGGAAACGGTTTTGCTTGTCACATTTCATGTGAGGACCTGTTGGCGGCAGGCCAGAGATGCTGCTATGCAGTGCGTGCTGCCCAGGAGGGCCCCACACCGAGGACGATCCTGCCTGAAATAGCAGTCATTCCGTTGTTGAGGAACACTGCTCTAGAAATCCCGAGATGCAAGTGCATACATCCACAGTAGCACAGCTTAAATATTTTTAAAAAGTCTCTTTTTAGTTCAGCCACAGACTTCAAAATGGATGAATTTTAAAACTTGATATTTACTTAAAAAGCAAAATGTGGAAGAAGATATGTATAGATACGAAGTGAAGTAGATGAAATTAGGAAAAAAAACACGCTTGAGGGTGACAGCCAAGCTGGGGAGGGTCATCTTGGACAGGCTGCAGCTCTAGTGAAGAATGGTGGGTCCTCGGGGGTATTATTTTATAGTCCTTGAATATTGTAAAATCTTGGAGTAGAAAAAGAAAACAAATAAACAAACAAAATCTTGGAGGAATGCGTCCAGTGAGAATTCAAGTTCCTAGTGAACGATTTTCTTTTTGTCCATTGACTTTTCTTGAAAAAGGGCCCTAGGGCCGGGGAGATAGCTCAGTAGAATAAGTGCTAGCCTGGCAAGCGCAAGGGCCTGAATTCAATCCCTGGTACCACAAAAAACAAACAAACAAACAAACACGAAAAGAAAATCTAGGAGGTTGCATGTCCAGTCTGTCTGTCTTGGATGTGAAGCTTTGAACCTATGTTTTAAAAAGTGAAAGGCATTTTTTTCACTATGTGGATTGAACCCAGGGCCTTTACTCTGAGCTGCGTCCTCAGCTCTTTTTATCTATTTTGAGACAGGGGTTCAGTAAGTCGCTAAATTGCTCCAGCTAACTTGAACCTGTGGTTCTGTATCAGGCCCCCAGCGAGCTGGGATGCAGAGCCACGGCCCCCACCTAGATGAGGGATGTTTGGCACTGTATGAACAGGTTGTTGCATGGGAAAAGATGACACAAGATGCTGGAGCGGGCGGAAGTGCATGCACAGCCGAGGCGTAGCTGTGCCACAGATGGCTGGGAACAGCTGGCAAAGGTGGGCAAAGGAGCTGGATGCGACAGCGACACCTGTGAGCCGGCACTTTGGAGACTGAGACGGGAGGATCACAAGCCTGAGTTCCACCTGGACAACTTACCAAGAGCCTGCCTTGAAGTAAAAGCTAAATGGGGCTGGGGATGCTGCTCAGTGGGTTTGAGCTCCAATTTCAGAAAAAAAAATCGGGCAAAGGGTGGGAACAGACAGTGGTCAAAAAACAGCCAGAGACTACTGTGTATACTTTTAGATTTCCCCGTGTATATAATGCACACTTTCCCCCGAATTTCCCAGTAGACAAATAAATGCTAATTAAAGTAAGACCACTGTTATACCTGCTGGCACTACTTAATGTTGAAGGAAACTGTCACAGGGCTGATGATGGGAAACTGGGAATGGTATGTGTTGAGCTGGAAGGGGGACTTGTTAGAGTCCCAAGAAATAGCTGTTGGCATCTGTTAAAAGCCAAGCCTTTGCTCCAGCGACCCCTGCCCTAGACTCCCTCTCCGGGGACAAAAGCACTGACACGCATGTGGAAGAGTGGCCAAGGCCACACTGAGCTGCACACCCTCAGCTCTTTTCATTTATTTTGCGACAGAGTCTCACCACGTCACTAAATTACCCATAGTTGGCTGTGACGAGGGGAAGGACCCTCTGAGGAGAATGGGCACAGTGAGGGAGTGGCCACCACGTGGGTGCAACCTTTCCTAAGGGGAAACTGGAGACCCCAAGAGGCCAGGATGCACCTTCAAGGGGCGTGGATGAGTGTGAAGAGCCAGAGGCAGAGCTCCACGGCTCCGGTGGAGAGGTTTGGTGAGTCACGACCCCTCGTGGGCCCTGTGTGGATGGAGGCTGGAGAGGAGGAGTATGAAATGAAAGAAACCATGCTGTGGAGACGGGGTGGGCGGTGTGGTGTGGAAGAGAGGGGGAGGGAGCCTCTCCCTAAGACACTGTGCCTCGGGAGCCCGGGCATGGGAAGCACTGCTGGGCGTCTTCACACAAGCAGACACACAGGTATGGCTGCAGGTGGCTGTGAGCTCACCCGGGGTGGCAAGGCTCAGGCCGACCTTTGCTGCCTTCTTTCTAGCCGCCTGTGGTATTTGAACCCTTCACGCTAAGCATGTGCTACTCCTGGAACCAGCGCAACTCACACAAAGGCTGCCTTCATTGAAAGATGGCAAAGAGAGGAAGGCAGCAAGACCTGGCAGGAGGACCTGCTCTGACGCCCCCCTGTGACCAGGGAGGGGGAGCTGGTTCCAGCTCCCCGTCCCCGAGAGGAGCCCAGTGCAGAGCTGGGGCATCGGCCCATGGCCACCCAGGTCCTAAAAGGATGAACAGTTTGCTGTGGTCTTTTTTAAAAAAACTTTTTCTATTTTGCAATCATAGCAGAGTCTCACGCAGTTGTAAGGAATAATGCAGTGAAGTCCCCTGCACCCCTCTTGGACCTCCCCCAGGTGGTAACATCTTGCCAAATTTCAGTCAGCATCACAACCAGGAAATTAACCTGGAAATGATCCAGACTTCCCGGGTTTGATGTGTACTTGCATCTGTGCGTGTATTCCTGTGGGTGTTTTGGGTGGATGTGCTCACATGGGTAGATGTCGTGTCCCCCAAGGGGGTCAAGACACACAACGGTTCTGTTCCAGGAGCCTGCTGGTGTCCTGTGGACCCACAGCCCTCTCCTTCCTGCATCTGGCAGCCACACACCTCTTCCACTCACTCTGATTTAGTTGTCCTTTTATAGTCCTCTAGGGGGGGCCAATTCTTCACTCAGTGTAATGCTCATCTGTTTTGTTGGGTTTGAAAGGTGGATGCATGGGGAGCAGGGGCATGGGGCGTTCTTCCAGTCCCATTGCATAGTCCAGAGGGCTGAGGATCAAGGTGACTCAAGGACCCAGCACCCAAAATGAAAGAAGGAAAGATTTATGGAGCTCACAGTTGGTGGAGGTTTCCCTCCACACTCAGCTGGCTCCAAGGCAGAGGGCCAGGAGCGGCTGTTCACAGTGGTGGAAAACAGCAAAGCAGCAAGAGCAGATGGGGGAGGAGCAGCAGCACAGGGCAGGGCTCTTCCCACCCTTACGCTGCTGCGTACAGGCTGGCCACCCCAGGCGGGTGTAGCACTCCCACTCACAATCCCAGCACTGGGGCACCAGTCAGTCAAAAACTCTAGAAGCTTGGACCATGACTGTATGAGGCTTTTGGGGACATCTAGACACAACCATACCAGTCGTCCTTGCTCCTGTTTTTTTTTCTGGTGGTACCAGGGATTGAACTCAGGACCTTGCGCTTGCCAGGCAAGCACTTATTCCACTGAGCTATCTCCCTGGCCCTCCTCACTAGTTTTGCAGGGACCCCTCTGCCTCAGGGGAACACTAGAGCTTTCCTTTCACTTCTTTTCAGTAGCATAGAACTAGGTTTTTGCCATTCAGGGCATGCTGAGCAAGGGACAGAGTCTCAGCTCTGCCACCTGCCCCAGGTGACAAGTTCTTGAAACTTTCCTTTCCTCAGCATCCGAGGATGGGGTGGGAATTAACAGGAGTCAGCCTACGAGGGGTGATGGAGAAGCACAATGAGCATTTAAATTAAATTTAATTGGAGACACATGGCCATGAATCGGCCTCCCCCTCCTTGAATACACATATCCCATGATCCCTGCTGCTTTCTGCAGCAGCTCTGGAGTCCTCCTTCCGGAGGGTCTCTAGTTGTGCTGTCCTGGCTGCCTTGCTGTCCCTAGTGGGTCCAAAGCGCTTCCCTTTCATGCTTATTTTGATATAGGGGAAGAGCCAGAGATCACATGGTGCCATACCTGGTGAATAAATGGACGAGGGCACAATGCCTCGTTTTTATGAGCTGCCTTTCCCCTGGGAGGCACTGGGCAGCAGCATTCATTTGGGGTCACTCCCGATAAAGAGTTCCTTCCTGAGCACATCGACTGCCCCAGGTGCCACGTTGCCCATCTCATCCTCCTCGCCCTCCCTGGCCCCTGAGCTGAAGAGGGCAGTGATCCAGGCTCCAGGCGGGCCTTGGGTGTACCTTTCCGTATTGCTCCCGGGCTCCTTTCATGCTGCCTGGGCCCTTCCTCAAGAGCCCCTGATGGCTTCCTGCCCGCTGGAGGCCAGACACCAACTCCGGGACTGTGCTGTTTGCTGTCCCCGGCACCGTCTTCCTCTTCCTCTCCTAGGGCGCGACAGCTCAGAGCTGAGCTCTCTGAGACCCAGCGCTCTGGCCCAGCGAAGCTCCCTGCAGCTTTCCCTGCTCCTCTGCAGGAACTATCACAACTGTGGATAAATAATTGCATAACTAAAGTGATTAAAGATACCCGAACCCTGAAACCAGCGTTGCAGGAACTAATTTGGCAAACGGCACTTTGTAGTTGCCATCAAATTCAGCCACTTGAGCTGAGATCACCCTGGATGCTCTGGGGAGTCCGGAATCCAGAGACAAATGTCTTCATAAAAGACAGAAGGCCCCAGCAGAATGGGGTGGAGGCTTGTGCAAGGCAGCCCCAAGCCAAGGAGCACCTGCAGCCCCCAGGAGCAGGAAGAGGTGGCACAGACCCTCCTTTGAGCGCTGGCCAGCCCCTGGCTCCTGGGGCCCAGCCCCTCAGGAGTCTCGAGCACACGTGGCTGCTGTGTTCTGCTCCCCAGGTGTGGTTGCTTGGGATAGCAGCCCGAGGGCAGCCAGTCAGATTCGGACATGACGCATTTCACCCCCCAACTAAGCCTCAGAGGTTATGAAGATTATAAACTCCACTTACAGACTAGGAAACTGAGGAAAGTGGAGGCTCACTAACTTGTCAAAGTCACTGTGAAGGTCCTGTCTTTCTGCTGAGACCTTCGCTTTCATGCAGAGCTGAGGAGAGCCCCTGGTGATGGCCAGAGTGCAGGAGCTACCCCAGGCAGCTCTGGATGCAGAGGTTCTCTGCGTGTGATGCTACGTGCCTGGGACGTGCCATTCCCCTGGCCCACGAGAGTCCTCCAAGAGATCCCGATGGCATCTGTCTTTTAAAGCCATCTTGAGGGTCATGTGGTGACCCCAGGGTGGCAGTTGGGGTGAACGCCTACCAACCAAGAAGCTTGAGCTCCAGACCCCTTTGAGGCCTGAGCTATGCATGGGTTTCTGTGGCTGCGTCATTTTTTTTCAAACTGAGACACCTGAGCTGCAGCTGGTTCAGCCCTGCTAAGCTCCCACACCAAAGCACCCCAAAAGTGGCTGGGACACAGACACTGCCTTCTTACAGCTCTGGAGGCTGCAGTCCAAGATTGTGGGTGGAGCCGCTTCCTGCTGTGTCCTGGGGGTGGGGGCATCCCTTGGCTTGCCTGCACCCTGCTCTTTTTTGACATCAGTCAGCTCGGAAGGGACTATGCTAATGACCTAATGCCACCTTAATCACTTCTGTAAAGACCCTGCCTCCAAGCACAGTCACATCCTGAGGTGCGGGGTCAGCATGTCACCACTCAGCCAATGACACCCTCCGTCTGTTTCTCTCTGACTTCATGTCCCAAGGCCTCCTCTTCTGCTGGGGGATGTTGGGTGGCCAGAAGCTCTCTGGCTTGCAGAAGGAGGGAAACTGAGTCGGGTGCCCGGCTTCGTCCTTTGGCGTGGCACGTATTTACATGGGTTGGAGCCAGTCTGCTGCATAGGCCCACCTTTTGTTCCCTGAGCAGGTGCCATGACTTCTAGAAGTGGTCCCATCTGCTGTGCCAGCCTACCAGTGTCAGTTGGGGACACTCGCCACAGAGGCTGGGGCGGAAGAAGAGACAGAGGTGCAGAACATTGTCCCTCCAACAGGGCACTGGGAGCTGAGGGTCTCACAGCCACAGGCCCACCCGGGGCACCCAGTCCAAGATGACCTGGCCTCAGCAGGCATTGGCTCAGCACAAAGTCAGCCCTGGGCCCCGTTACTCAGGGCTTTGCCCAGCAGGATGTGGGGGTCTTGGGCATCTGTGTTTTCTCTTCTTCTTCCCAAGATGGAACTTTAGGAAGCCCTGGTCAAGGTACCTTCTGGTGAAACTATACGGTCTTCAGTCATCCTTTGTCATGAAGGTTAATAGCCACAAGAAAACTGGAATAAACGTAATTCTTCTACATCCTAGCACTCATCTCAGTTTTCCCTAAATTGCGAATACCAGAAATGTGCATACATTACCAGTGATGAGCTCTGAGGCTCAGGAAAGCTTCCTAACCTACATTAATTTGTTCCCCTCATAATTTCAAGCGAATATTAGGGCTGGTCAGATAGCTCAGTGGATTAAAGTGCCTGCAAGCAAGTGCAGGGGCTGGGGCTTCAATCCCTGCGGCCTGCTGCACTGGGCCCGCCCCTGGGGCATGGTGAGAGGGCAACTGAGACTGGGCATGATGGTATGCGCCTGTAATCTCAGCTCTTGGGAGGCTGTAAACAGGTGGATCACTATGAGTCTGATCTAGTAATGAGGCCCTGAACACCCTGTAGACCCTTCCCTAAAAAAAAGAAAAAAAAAAAAATCAAGGGAACTTTGACTTACCTTTCTGTTCTATTTTACCAAGTGATTTTTAGTATAAAATCACTGCTATGAAGAGATAATCAACAAGGGCAAGGAAGCTAAAAGATGTAGAAAATTATTATAAACATGGTTAGCTCCTGAGGGAGTTAACCAATACAATTATTATCCTGCCTTGCTGGATTGTGTAATGTTTGTGCTATTTGTCAATTTGAAACACTAAAAAATGCATTGTTTTGCTGCTACTCTTTATAATCAAGTTGGTCTTTGTAATTTTTTTTTTTTTTTTTTTTGTCTTTTTGACACAGGGTCTCGCTATGCAGTTCAGGCTGGTCTTGCGCTCACTTTTGTAACCCAGGCTTATCTCAAACTTGCACTGGTCCTCTTGACTCAGCTTCCCAAGTGCTGGGATTACAGGTGTGTGCCCCCACGCCTGGCCAGTCTTTGTAATTTTTATTCTTTTTCTTAAGAGTAGACCCCTCAGTTGCAGAACTGTTTTTGAAGCCTGGATCTAGTCCAGTTGGTGATGAGTTCAAAATTCATTAGATAACGGAAACAATCCTGGAGGCTGAGGTAGCGGAAGAACCAGGCATGGTGGTGCACGCCTATAATCCAGCTAAGTGTTCCAGAAAGCTGAAGCAGGAGGTGGCAATTAGCAATTTAGAAAGATCTGTTTCAAAATAAAAGCATAATAAAGGTAGACTTAGGCAGGCAAGGTTGCGCATTCCTCTAATCCCAGCGCTTGGAAGGCTGAGGCAGGGGGTTTGTCTCAACTTCAAGGGCCAGCCTGGGCTACACTGGGCATTCAAGGCCAGCTAACTACAGAACAAAAAGCATGTCTGAAAAAAACAAACTGTTGTAAAATTATGTGCGGAAGTCGAAAGGACCGAGAAGACGTGATGAAGGTGGCTCAGAAGACCCACCGAGGTTACACCCTCAGTGAGCAAAGAACCTCCAGAGCAAGTCAGATTTACTCAGGATAGTCAGCATGATCTTGTGCACAATCACCTCAGCAAAGGAGAACCACGTGCTCAGGCACGAACATGTCCACGGGCTCATTAAAGTAAAGGAGGACCACATGCTTAGCCACGAACACAACCACGATCTCC